>CM042259.1:46390414-46395414 GCA_023566225.1 Romanogobio albipinnatus | reverse complement strand
ACTGTAGGGCTGATACCAATCAAATTAAATAATTTACTCTAAAAAATTACAACTGCATTAAATAACATTATGAGATTGTTTTAAATATTTTTTGAATATACAAATAAGAAAAGTTGGAAAGAATGTTTAAACATGAAACTAAAACGCCAGTAGGTGGCGGCAGGTGACCGTCTGAATGAGTGAGTCATTGAGTCGATTCGTTTAAGCGGATGATTCATTCAAGAACGAGGCAGTCGTTTATGAATAGGTCATTGAATCTTTGATACAAACGATTCATTCAAAACGCTGAACACTGTTGCGGTGACATGCGTTCTGCTGCGATCTTTGTTTGGAACTATTATTGCTGCTGAAATCGAACAAAAACAGTCAATATTGCATCTAAAATGTAAGTGACTTAATGTTAATAATTGTTTCTGGAACTGTCATATGAAATCAGTGTAACATTTTCAGTGGTGATGGTATTCAGGAAAACAGCACTCTTGGTAATGTGATGTTGCAACTGTATCATATGTTATAAATATAAATAAACTCCACATTTCTACATTTTCACGGCAGTGTGTTAACTGAGTTTCTCTGTGTGAGCGGTGCACATTTGTTTCGATTTCTCCGCGAGAGGCCGCACGAGCGTCAACAGCGTCAGTTCATTATATATTATTATCTACTATCGATCGCCACTTACACTAATGAATTGGTGATTCCCTAGTTATTTTTTGTTAATGACGTTTTATCAGGCTACTTATCCGGTCGGACAAGCGTTAATGTCGAGCCCCGCGGAATGATTCTCCCATACATGTTCGACCCTGATGGACAATGACCCAACAACACCTCAAATACTAAGGATACTCCAGTCTGTGATAGTGTGGTAAGTTATCCTTAATTAGGTTTATTTCTAATGTAACAATGCAAAACTATCACATATAAAACACATGTTTTACTCATATAAGTGTTGCATCATTCCTGTCGGATCCAGAAGGCACAGCATTGTGTTTTAATCTCAATCTGCCTGCAAATCTAGTCTCGACCTGAGTCTTGTTTACAAACGAATCCGCGGTTAAATGAAGCGAACAAATGTGCAATCTCTTCCCCAAGTGAGCTGGATCTTCATTAAAAATAAAGTTTCCTAATATTAGAATCTGAAGGAAGCTTATGCACGACTGTGTTCTTCCACAACCAGACACAGCTCAATATCTTGCTATCTTCGGCATGTTTATTGCTCGGTCGGTAGCGCGATCCGTTTAGCTACAGGAGTCGGTGGGCGGGGCTACAGAATCAGGCTTTTATATATCAAAGGCTAAATGAAAAGTTGATTTCTCGATTCATGACCCTTTAATAGTCTTATGAGATGAAGCACAGTTTGAGTTATCAGACATCAGATGAATAACACTTCTCAAAGCAGAGAAGAGAAGATGAGATGAAGGTCCTTCACAAGCGCAGATGTGTTGGAGTCTGTTTATCTCCACACTGACCTTGCCATAAAACACAGAAGGCACCAGCTCTGCCTCTTATCAGTCTGACGAGCATGAAATACTTTAAACACATGATTACTGTGTAACTCGAACGCGTTGGACGTTTCCACACGGACACTGATATAAGAAACTCTATGGAATGCATGCGCACAGAGGAGACACAAACCACAGCGACGGCTCAATTATGTGACGCATAAACGCCGCAGAAATCTCAAAAGTTCCCTGAAGAAAGAAACAGAAACACTAAAGACGCTCTGCAGCACAGGGGAACATGAATGCATGTACAAAAGCACAACTCAACATCAAACAGTGTTCGCTACACATTTTACTTCTATAATTTTTTAATGTCTAGGCTGCATTTATGTGATCAAAAATACATGTTGAAATAGTGAAATATTATTCTAATCTAATGTAATCAAACTGTTCTCTATGTGAATATATAGTAAAGTGTAATTTATATCCTGTGATCAAAGCTATCATTACTCCAGTCTTCAGTGTCACATCATTATTAGTGATCATTATCAGTGTTGAAATAAGATTAAGATGCTTCAGATTTATATGGAAACTGAATTCATTCATCGAGGACGTATTACAGTTTTTTACAATCGCTATGACAATTTTTTCAATACTTTTAACACATTTCCTAAACTCTTAACACAGTTAGCACAACAGCTGTCTGTGTAGGTTATATACTTAACACATTTATTGTTTCTTTTACACAAAATGCATACAGTTAACACAAATTTAAAATGTTTGAACTTCTTTTACACACAAGCTCAACCACGACCAAAACAATGGATTTTTACTGCCAAATTTACCAATGCTTTAACACTGTATGTCAGAACAGATAACACCATGTTCTAAACATAACCTTATAGGCTAAAGTTTATATTGAGAATTGAAACACAAATATATCCCCTGTATTTTATTCCATTTGTACTGATAAACAGCTCATTGAATTTGTGCAAATATATAAATCACAACTGATTCCCATCTAGGAATTGTTCAGGTGTCGATGTTCTTTCAATCACATGGCCATATGGTATACAGTAAAAGAGCGCCTATTTGGGCTCTTGTGTGAAAAAGGAACAATATAGAGCAACATAAAGAAAGTCAGAAAAAGGCCTGCATGAGGGAGAGAAAGATGAGTACCAGGACAAGGGAGAGGAGTGGGACAAGGGCAAGGGAGAGGAATGCCTGGACAAGGGCAAGGTAGAGATTGAGGAGTTCGAATGCATGGTGGCGCTCAAAGAAGGGCCAGAATTAGGGTAACTGATGAAATAAGAGCTACTATCATAGACCATGTCATAAACCACAGGCTATACAGAGAGGCTGGTGAACGAGTACAGCCGAATCTCAGCCGGGACACAGTGGCATCCATTTTTCAAGACACCAATAGGTAGGATATTGTATATATATATATATATATATACTTTTACCATGTATTACAGTGACTGTATGCCTCTGGTCCTCTGGTCCACAAAAATGTGGAAAGGCTTCAAAAGACACACAATCTATTCAATTCAATTCAAATTTATTTGTATAGCGCTTTTCACAATACACATTGTTTCAAAGCAGCTTTACAGAAAGTGCATTTCATAGATGAACAGTATAAAAAATGTTAGAAAGACAATGTTAAAGAATAATGTTCGAAAAAGTTAATCAATCGTGTATTAATTTAGGCCATAACAACGCTGGCGTTGAGTCAATATTGTTGAATCTATGATCAATATTATATAAGGGCAGACCTGAAACAAAAAATAATGCAGTTTCTGTAATTTCATCAAGTGTTAGTGTTTTTATAACATTGTGCTATGATTGACTAAATGTTCCTGTTGGAAGAGAACACGTGTTAGGGTTTTGGTAGACAAAGTGTATTGTGTTAGTGAATTATTGTATTTTGAAAATTAGTTTTGGAGTTTAGTTTACAATGTGTGATTTTGAGCATGAAATTAATCGTTTTGGCAATTGCAATTAGGTGTGTTGGTGCGTTAAGAGTTTAGGAAATTTGTTAAAAGTATTGAAAAAAATGTCATAGCGATTGTAAAAAACTGTAAGTCGATCAAAAGTGACAGTAAAGACATTTATAATGTTATAATGAATGCATGTACAAAAGTACAGAGCGACTAAAATATGTAAAATTTTGATGGCAAATTAGCGGCTCTATAAATAAAACTGATGACATCAGCTAAAACTGACTGATTTTAAATAAAGATTGCAAGATAAAAAAGATGTCTTGTTACTATGAATCATCCACAAGGTCAAGTTTCCTAATCTAGATGTCGAATAAACCAGGCATTGTTTATTATGAATATTGTTGCCTCTTTTGATAAAAGCGTCTGCTAAATGTATAAATGTAAACATAACAAAATCATAATCAAAACAACAACAGACATGCATGAAGCTTCCTGAAGTTCAACACTAAGCGTGTGTTGGGCCGGACGGCAGCTGAAACAGTCAATCCATGTGAACGTGCACCAGCTGCGGGATATTTCTGACACACAGGGGTTCAATTATTTTAGGTGAGGGCATGTGCGGGTGTTTGTTCATCTGTATTTGTCTCTGTGTTTGTGTTTGTGTGTGTTGTGTGTGTGTGTGGGTGTGTGCGAGTGTGTGTGTGGGCTGTGAGTGTGTGTGTGTGAGTGTGTGTGTGTGAGTGTGTGTGTGTGTGTGTGTGTGAGAGAGTGTGTACGAGTGTGTGTGTGTGTGTGTGTTGTGTGTGCGAGTGTGTGTCTGTGTGTGTGTGGGCTGTGAGTGTGTGTCTGTGTCTGTGCCTGTGTGAGTGTGTGTGAATGTGTGTGTCTGAATGTGAGTGTGTCTCTGTGTGTGAGTGTGTGTGTTTGAGTCTGTGTGAGTGTGAGTGCGTGTCTGTGTGTGTGTGTGTGTGTGTGTGAATGTGTGTCTGAGTGTGAGTGTGTGTCTGTCTCTATGTGTGTGAGTCTGTGAGTGTGCGTGTGCGTGTGAGTGAGTGTCTGTGTGTGTGTCTGTGCTTGTGTGTGTGTGTGTGTGAGTGTCTGTGTGAGTGTGTGTCTGTATGTGAGTGTGTTTGTGCGTGCGTGCGTGTGTGTGTGTGTACGAGTGTGTGCGTGTGCGAGTGTGTGTATGTGGGCTGTGTGTGTGAATGTGTGAGTCTGAGTGTGAGTCTGTGAGTGTGTCTCTGTGTCTGTGTGTGTGTCTGAGTGTGAGTGTGTGTCTGTCTCTATGTGTGTGAGTCTGTGTGAGTGTGTGTGTCTGAGTGTCTGTGTGTATAGGCCTATATGTGTGTGAGTGTGCGTGCGTGTCTCTGTGTGTGTGTCTCTGTGTGTGTGAGTGGAATTGATTTTACAGCCTGACGCCCAACTGTGTGTTTAACAAGTGTCTGACAGTAGATCACTTCTCCACGTCTCAAAGCCTTCGCCAAATGCCTCACCGACCAGCAAAAACCCAGAAGCAGCGACACACAGACGTCCAGCTCTGCTGCTTTCAGCGCTTCACACACAACGACCCGCTCCATAACCAACTTCACACACACACACGAGAACAACAGCTTCAATA
>CM042259.1:46370414-46385414 GCA_023566225.1 Romanogobio albipinnatus | reverse complement strand
ATAAAATTATTAATAAATTTTTTGTATTGTATATATATATATATATATATATATATATATATATATATATATATATATATATATATATATATATATATATATATATATATATATATATATAAAATAATACAAACATTATATATATATCATTACAAATATATATTTTCATTTTATATATATATATATATATATATATATAAACACACACACATATATATATATATATTATATATGGATGTGTGTTTGTGTGTAATGTAATGTGTATATATATATATATATATATATATATATATATATATATATATATATATATATATAAAATAAAAAATATATATACGTTTTATTACATTATATATATAATATATATAAATAATAAAAATAATTAAAACATGATATAGATATATATATATATATATATATATATATATACAGTGAGGAAAATAAGTATTTGAACACCCTGCTATTTTGCAAGTTCTCCCACTTGGAAATCATGGAGGGTCTGAAATTGTCATCGTAGGTGCATGTCCACTGTGAGAGACATAATCTAAAACAAAAATGCAGAAATCACAAAAAATGATTTTTTAACTATTTATTTGTATGATACAGCTGCAAATAAGTATTTGAACACCTGTCTATCAGCTAGAATTCTGACCCTCAAAGACCTGTTAGTCTGCCTTTAAAATGTCCACCTCCACTCCATTTATTATCCTAAATTAGATGCACCTGTTTGAGGTCGTTAGCTGCATAAAGACACCTGTCCACCCCATACAATCAGTAAGAATCCAACTACTAACATGGCCAAGACCAAAGAGCTGTCCAAAGACACTAGAGACAAAATTGTACACCTCCACAAGGCTGGAAAGGGCTACGGGGAAATTGCCAAGCAGCTTGGTGAAAAAAGGTCCACTGTTGGAGCAATCATTAGAAAATGGAAGAAGCTAAACATGACTGTCAATCTCCCTCGGACTGGGGCTCCATGCAAGATCTCACCTCGTGGGGTCTCAATGATCCTAAGAAAGGTGAGAAATCAGCCCAGAACTACACGGGAGGAGCTGGTCAATGACCTGAAAAGAGCTGGGACCACCGTTTCCAAGGTTACTGTTGGTAATACACTAAGACGTCATGGTTTGAAATCATGCATGGCACGGAAGGTTCCCCTGCTTAAACCAGCACATGTCAAGGCCCGTCTTAAGTTTGCCAATGACCATTTGGATGATCCAGAGGAGTCATGGGAGAAAGTCATGTGGTCAGATGAGGCCATGTATCCGGGCCCATGTATTGCGAGATTTCGGGGAACAACCTCCTTCCCTCAGTTAGAGCATTGAAGATGGGTCGAGGCTGGGTCTTCCAACATGACAATGACCCGAAGCACACAGCCAGGATAACCAAGGAGTGGCTCTGTAAGAAGCATTTCAAGGTTCTGGCGTGGCCTAGCCAGTCTCCAGACCTAAACCCAATAGAGAATCTTTGGAGGAGCTCAAACTCCGTGTTTCTCAGCGACAGGCCAGAAACCTGACTGATCTAGAGAAGATCTGTGTGGAGGAGTGGGCCAAAATCCCTCCTGCAGTGCAAACCTGCTGAACAACTACAGGAAACCTTTGACCTCTGTAATTGCAAACAAAGGCACTGTACCAAATATTAACATTGATTTTCTCAGGTGTTCAAATACTTATTTGCAGCTGTATCATACAATTAAATAGGTAAAAAATCATACATTGTGATTTCTGGATTTTTTTTTTAGATTATGTCTCTCACAGTGGACATGCACCTACGATGACAATTTCAGACCCTCCATGATTTCCAAGTGGGAGAACTTGCAAAAAAGCAGCGTGTTCAAATACTTATTTTCCTCACTGTATATTTATCGTCTTAGAAATCTACAGACGCAAACAGATAAAGTGCAATTAAACACTTAAAAGTGTAGTGTGGATGTTTTCTTCCACTAGTCTGAAACAACAGAATGAATGCCAAACAGTCTAAAAAAAATTGACCCGTGCCTTAAAACCAAACCCTAAAGCATTCCAGCTCCGCTCAGTAAAGACAGAGCCTGACCGTCTGATTGTTCTGATTCCTGAGAGTTACTTCAGGTCTCATGGTGTCCTGCTTTCAAACTCCCAGCATCCCAACCGTGAGCCATTGGGGAGCGAGAGAAAGACGATCCTCATGAATATGCAAATCCAGCACAATGCACCGCCACGGAGCATGAGACAATCAGCCGGGCTTTGAAGTCACTCACCGGGAATGCTGGGTAACTTCTCAAGAGGACTAAGAAAGCGTCACAGCAAGAATCGTGCGGGGGACGCTGGGTAAAGAGGCATAATCAGTCCTCTCGCTCTTTTAGAAAGAGCTTTTAGAGCAAGAGCGCGAAAAACAATGTGGGAATTGATTCATTACAGCAACTTCTATGCATATTTTTATGCATCATAACAAGATTTTCAACTTTGATAATAATCATAAATGTTTCAAATCCTCATATGAGAGTGATTTGTGAAGGGTCATGTGACACTGAAGACTGGAGTAATGATGATAAATTCAGCTTTGATCACAGAAATAAATTACACTTTACTATATATTCACATAGAGAACAGCTGATCTACATTAGAAAAATATATCACTATTTTTACAGTATTTTAGATCCAATAAACGCAGCCTTTGTGAGCAGAAGAGACTCTTTCAGAAACATTACAGCATTGGGACCCCAAACTTCAGGCCCTTCCTGTGTGTGAAACAGCGAGAGAGGATTCTGACGTGAGCAACACCTGTAAACATCTCACCTGAGAAGCATCGCGCTCATTTTACCAAAGCAAACACGGCTCATAACAAGAACACTTGCTTGAAATGGCACAGATGTGTTGGGCTGTGTGTGTGTCTATGTTTGCTCAGCTGTGTTTGGGTTCTTACACACACAGGCGAAGGAGGAATTAGCAGGTAAATATCTGAGTTTGTAATCCAAAAGATGCCGGTTCAAACCTAAGAACTAGCTAACTCAGACTCATTCCAGGAGCAGTGGAAGGGAATGGCGCAGATGTGGCGTCTCAGGCGTGTGTATTATGAGTGCGGGACTTTCTGTGCTTCGCTTGTGTAAATGACATCAGCTCTCTAATAAGAACACATAACTCAATATCTGAGAAACAGAGCCTCTGTACGAACACCATAAACCTCATTTCATCTAATCTGAGGTCATAAGAACTCATTACATAAATATACAGTTGTGTTTAGGATTATTGGCACCCTTGCTAAATATGATCAAAGATGGCGGTAAAAATAAATCTCCATTGTTTGGGGTGGGGGGGATTTGGGGGGGAACTCATTTATAGAAAAACCTTTATTTCATAATAATGTAATAATGTATAATTGAGTTTTACTTAAGGAGAGTACACTTTGAAAATATTTCATAACACACTTAAGTGCACTTTGTAATAATGTATAATTAAGTTTTACTTAAGGAGAGTACACTTTAATGACAGTATTTCATAACACACTTAAGTGCACTTTTTAAAAATGCACGTTGTAATAATGTATAATTAAGTTTTACTTAAGGAGAGTACACTTTAATGACAGTATTTCATAACACACTTAAGTGCACTTTTTAAAAATGCACTTTGTAATAATGTATAATTAAGTTTTACTTAAGGAGAGTACACTTTAATGACAGTATTTCATAACACACTTAAGTGCACTTTTTAAAAATGCACTTTGTAATAATGTATAATTAAGTTTTACTTAAGGAGAGTACACTTTAATGACAGTATTTCATAACACACTTAAGTGCACTTTTTAAAAATGCACGTTGTAATAATGTATAATTAAGTTTTACTTAAGGAAAGTACACTTTAATGACAGTATTTCATAACACACTTAAGTGCACTTTGTAATAATGTATAATTAAGTTTTACTTAAGGAAAGTACACTTCCATGACAATATTTCATAACACACTTAAGTGCACTTTGTAATAATGTATAATTAAGTTTTACTTAAGGAGAGTACACTTTAATGACAGTATTTCATAACACACTTAAGTGCACTTTTTAAAAATGCACGTTGTAATAATGTATAATTAAGTTTTACTTAAGGAGAGTACACTTTAATGACAGTATTTCATAACACACTTAAGTGCACTTTTTAAAAATGCACTTTGTAATAATGTATAATTAAGTTTTACTTAAGGAGAGTACACTTTAATGACAGTATTTCATAACACACTTAAGTGCACTTTTTAAAAATGCACTTTGTAATAATGTATAATTAAGTTTTACTTAAGGAGAGTACACTTTAATGACAGTATTTCATAACACACTTAAGTGCACTTTTTAAAAATGCACGTTGTAATAATGTATAATTAAGTTTTACTTAAGGAAAGTACACTTTAATGACAGTATTTCATAACACACTTAAGTGCACTTTGTAATAATGTATAATTAAGTTTTACTTAAGGAGACTACATTTACATGACAATATTTCATAACACACTTAAGTGTATTTTTAACTGACATTAAAGTATATTTTATATTAAAGTATTTGTATATTTTTTCACATTAATTGCTTGTCAGTACACTTGAACTGTATTTTAAAGACACTAGAAGAAATTTTGAAAGTACATATAAAGTTGTATTAAAAGTCCCACTTAAGTCGTTAAAAAATTACTCAAAAGTTCAACTAGTTACAATTAATGTGAATTTAATCTGTGATACATAAATTAATTCCAAATAAAATGCACTTAAGCGGTGAAAACATTACATTTAATTCACACTTTAAGTGTGATCTTTTTAAGTATATTAATTGTGCAACAAGTACACTTTATAAAAGTATACTAAAGTGCACTTCTTTTTTTACAAGGGAGATCAAGGGAATAAACAATGAAGACTGTGATGGAGAAAATAGACTAAAACCCGTCAAATGATCCGATGTTTGCGAGTAAACCGGTTAAATCTGGCGCACCTGTGGACGGGCGGCCGGTTTCACACACGCGGCACATTTGTGGTGATTTTCCATCATCAAGGCCAAAAACAGCACAAGTTTCTAACAGGACACTTGTTTGTGTCGGCCAGTGCCAAATCATCATACTGAGAGTTTATTCAAAGAAACAGCACGTTATACAACACACTCTAATTCTGATTAGATGAGCTGAAACATTAATAAACAATCTGATTATTAATAGGACAAATAGACCATATTGCTGTTGTCTGACTCTTTATAAAAGCAAAAAAGCCAGTTTGAAAGATTTCTCCATGTAATGTCTAAAAACAACCCTTAAGCGTGGTAAAAACACAACGTTATGCAGAAGAAAGACACTTTCTGTGAGCAGACGTCCTGACTCAGCAACAGGACAAAAACAACGTTTATGTGAGGGTGGATGGAAACCACAGGCCCTAAAGAGGCGCGTCTGACACCTCCACCCACAGCTCAACACTTTCCTCTTTATTCGGCAGGACTGACTCTGATATTCACTGATCAATACCAGCTTCAGTCACAGATTCCTACACCTCTTCCTCTCGCTCCGGAGTCCGTACAGCAGCACAGGAAGTACTTGAGGTTTTAGGCTTTGATTCTTGAAATGCTGCTTTATGAGAAACATGACACCGTTTGGTGACATCACTGCTGTTGGTTAGATTTTGAAAAGTCACACAAGCAAAGGGGAATTTTTTGCTTTAATTCACACTAATAAAACACATTAAAGGGATAGTTCACCCAAAAATTAAAAATAAGGATGGATGCACTTTTATGATGGATAGATGCACTTTTATGATGGATGCACTTTTATGATGGACAGATGCACTTTTATGATGGAAAGATGCACTTTTATGATGGACAGATGCACTTTTATGATGGAAAGATGCACTTTTATGATGGATGGATGCACTTTTATGATGGATAGATGCACTTTTATGATGGAAAGATGCACTTTTATGATGGATTGATGCACTTTTATGATGGATAGATGCACTTTTATGATGGATGGATGCACTTTTATGATGGTTAGATGCTCTTTTATGATGGATGCACTTTTATAATGGACAGATGCACTTTTATGATGGATAGATGCACTTTTATGATGGACAGATGCACTTTTATGATGATAGATGCACTTTTATGATGATAGATGCACTTTTATGATGGATGGATGCACTTTTATGATGGATAGATGCACTTTTATGATGGATTGATGGATAGATGCACTTTTATGACAGATAGATGTTCTTTTATGATGGATAGATGCACTTTTATGATGGATAGATGCACTTTTATGATGGATAGATGCACTTTTATGATGGATGGATGCACTTTTATGATGGATTGATGGATAGATGCACTTTTATGATGGATAGATGCACTTTTATGATGGATAGATTAACTTTTATGATGGATAGATGCACTTTTATGATGGATAGATGCACTTTTATGATGGATAGATGAACTTTTATGATGGATAGATGCACTTTTATGACAGATAGATGTTCTTTTATGATGGATAGATGCACTTTTATGATGGATAGATGATGGATAGATGGATAGATGCACTCATTCACTGCCAGTATAAAGCTTTGGATAGGCTAGGATGAGTTTAGGGCGAGTAAATCATGGGCTAATTTTCCTTTTGGGGTGAGCCATGAGGCGGTTTTGTGACTCAACCCGTCATTCCCTTTAAAACTGAAGCTGAAATGTCAAAGCTGAGGGTGTCTAATGCTTCTGGTCTGTATGATGGTAAAACAGAAACACGCGTGTTTACGACTCCAGTAAAACAGTATTACACACAGAATCATTGGAGTGTTTGAGCTGCTGTTTAACACACACACACACACACACACACAGAACCACGATCACCAACAAACACTCTATTCTGGACACACCACAGAACAAATCAATGTTTACAGAGGCAGATTCGGCGGATTCCTGATGACAGCCCTGAATTACTGCAGCCACGGCATCAAGACAGCTGTGTGTGTGTGTGTGTGTGTGTGTGTGTGTGTGTGTGTGTGTGTGTGTGTGTGTGTGTGTGTGTGTGTGTGTGTGTGTGTGTGTGTGTGTGTGTGTGTGTGTGCATGCGTTCATTTGAGCAATACTTCAGTGCTCTGGAGGCACTTACATCAGACCAACACCAACATTTCAAGACTCAGTTCTCTTGTTTATCTACACACAGCAAACGCAGTTTTAGTTGGCTATAATACCCCGGTGCACTGTAGACGAGATGCTGGTTCTGTGTTCTGTGTGCTGTGGTCATCTACAGCCGTCGCAGATGCTGTCCACGGATCTTAACGTGAACTGGACCCACAGCATTCCTTCAGCGTTTTCATTATTAATGTGCGAAAACACGCGGCCAACCTGCCAAACCCACAGGAGCGTTTAATGAAGGGATTGTTGGTAAGTGTCTGTGCACAATAGAACCCAAAGGCTCTAATTAAGACAGTCCAACAAAGCCGAACCGACACCAGGGGTCACGACCCTGACCCATAAACCCTCACTGACCCCCACACCTGCCTGATTACATTAGACTCTGTGTTTGTGTGTGTGTGTGTGTGTGTGTGTGTGTGTGTGTGTGTGTGTGTGTGTGCTTCAGACGCACAGAGCCTCGGCCTCACTCTTACAGCATTCGGTTCTGTTCTGTTCTATTCCACTCCATTCCATTCTACTCTATTCTATTCCACCTAACACTATTCTATTCCATTCCATTCTACTCTATACTATTCCACCTAACACTATTCTATTCCATTCCATTCTACTCTATTCTATTCCACCTAACACTATTCTATTCCATTCCATTCTACTCTATTCTATTCCACCTAACACTATTCTATTCCATTCCATTCTACTTTATTCTATTCCACCTAACAATATTCTATTCTATTCTACTCTATTCTATTCCACCTAACACTATTCTATTCCATTCTACTCTATTCTATTCCACCTAACACTATTCTATTCCATTCCATTCTACTCTATTCTATTCCATTCCATTCTACTCTATTCTATTCCACCTAACACTATTCTATTCCATTCTACTCTATTCTATTCCACCTAACACTATTCTATTCTACTCTATTCTATTCTATTCCACCTAACACTATTCCATTCCATTCTACTCTATTCTATTCCACCTAACACTATTCTATTCTATTCTATTCTATTCCACCTAACACTATTCTATTCCATTCTACTCTATTCTATTCCACCTAACACTATTCTATTCTACTCTATTCTATTCCACCTAACACTATTCTATTCTATTCTACTCTATTCTATTCCACCTAACACTATTCTATTCCATTCTACTCTATTCTATTCCACCTAACACTATTCTATTCTACTCTATTCTATTCCACCTAACACTATTCTATTCTATTCCACCTAACACTATTCTATTCTACTCTATTCTATTCCACCTAACACTATTCTATTCCATTCTACTCTATTCTATCTAACACTGTTCTATTCTATTCTTTTCTACTCTATTCTATTCCACCTAACACTATTCTATTCTACTCTATTCTATTCCACCTAACACTATTCTATTCCATTCTGCTCTATTCTATTCCACCTAACACTGTTCTATTCTATTCTACTCTATTCTATTCCACCTAACACTATTCTATTCCATTCTACTCTATTCTATTCTATTCCACCTAACACTATTCTATTCTATTCTACTCTATTCTATTCCACCTAACACTATTCTATTCTACTCTATTCTATTCCACCTAACACTATTCTATTCTACTCTACTCTATTCTATTCCACCTAACACTATTCTATTCCATTCTACTCTATTCTATTCCACCTAAAACTATTCTATTCTATTCTATTCAAACGGTTCATATTTTGTGTGGATCAGGATTTTTTGATGAATATGAATTTTAAAAGAACAGCATTTATTTGAAATAGAATGTTTTGTAACATTATAAATGTCACTTTTGATCAGTTTAATGTGTCCTTTCTGAATGAAAATATTAATTTCTGTCGATTTGATGGCAGATTGTTCTAGAACAGAACAGAACCGAATGCTGTAAGAGTGAGGCCGAGGCTCTGTGTGTCTGAAGCACACACACACACACACACACACACACACACACACACACACACACACACGCCTCACTATTATATTATATTCTATTCCATGCTGTGCTATTCTATTCCAGTTCACGCAACACTATTCTATTCCATGCCACGCCACACTATTCTATTCTATTCCATGCTGTGCTATTCTATTCCAGTTCACGCAACACTATTCTATTCCATGCCACACTATTCTATTCTATTCTATTCTATTCCATGCCACTCCACACTATTATATTCTATTCTATTCCATGCTGTGCTATTCTATTCCAGTTCACGCAACACTATTCTATTCCATGCCACGCCACACTATTCTATTCTATTCCATGCAATGCTATTCTATTCTAGTCCATGCTGTGCTATTCTATTCCAGTGCACGCAACACTATTCTATTCCATGCCACTCCACACTATTATATTCTATTCTATTCCATGCTGTGCTATTCTATTCCAGTTCATGCAACACTACTCTATTCCATGCCACTCCACACTATTATATTCTATTCTAGTCCATGCTGTGCTATTCTATTCCAGTTCATGCAACACTATTCTATTCCATGCCACTCCACACTATTATATTCTATTCTATTCCATGCTGTGCTATTCTATTCCAGTTCATGCAACACTATTCTATTCTATGCCATGCCACACTATTATATTATATTCTATTCCATGCTGTGCTATTCTATTCCAGTTCACGCAACACTATTCTATTCCATGCCACGCCACACTATTCTATTCCATGCAATGCTATTCTATTCTAGTCCATGCTGTGCTATTCTATTCCAGTGCACGCAACACTATTCTATTCCATGCCACTCCACACTATTATATTCTATTCTATTCCATGCTGTGCTATTCTATTCCAATTCACGCAACACTATTCTATTCCATGCCACGCCACACTATTCTATTCTATTCCATGCAATGCTATTCTATTCTAGTCCATGCTGTGCTATTCTATTCCAGTGCACGCAACACTATTCTATTCCATGCCACTCCACACTATTATATTCTATTCTATTCCATGCTGTGCTATTCTATTCCAGTTCATACAACACTATTCTATTCTATGCCACGCCACACTATTCTATTCTATTCCATGCAATGCTATTCTATTCTAGTCCATGCTGTGCTATTCTGTTCCAGTGCACGCAACACTATTCTATTCCATGCCACTCCACACTATTATATTCTATTCTATTCCATGCTGTGCTATTCTATTCCAGTTCATACAACACTATTCTATTCTATGCCACGCCACGCCACACTATTCTATTCTATTCCATGCAATGCTATTCTATTCTAGTCCATGCTGTGCTATTCTATTCCAGTTCATACAACACTATTCTATTCTATGCCACGCCACGCCACACTATTATATTCTATTCTATTCCATGCCACGCCACACTATTATATTCCATTCCACTTTACAGTATTCTATTATATTCTATTTTATTCCATGCCACGCCACACTATTATATTCCATTCCACTTTACAGTATTCTATTATATTCTATTTTATTCCATGCCACGCAACACTATTATATTCCATTCCACTTTACAGTATTCTATTATATTCTATTTTATTCCATGCCACGCCACACTATTATATTCCATTCCACTCTACAGTATTCTATTATATTCTATTCTATTCCATGCCACGCCACACTATTATATTCCATTCCACTTTACAGTATTCTATTATATTCTATTTTATTCCATGCCACGCCACACTATTATATTCCATTCCACTTTACAGTATTCTATTATATTCTATTTTATTCCATGCCACGCAACACTATTATATTCCATTCCACTTTACAGTATTCTATTATATTCTATTTTATTCCATGCCACGCCACACTATTATATTCCATTCCACTCTACAGTATTCTATTATATTCTATTCTATTCCATGCCACGCCACACTATTATATTCTATTCTATTCCAGTTCACACAACACTATTCTATTCCATTCCACTCTACAGTATTCTATTGTATTCTATGCCATTTCACTCCACTCCACACTATTCCATTCCACTATTCCACTACAAAATATAGATTGTAAGAATAAAATATAAAAAAAACCTTAAACTTAATTTATTTTAGATACAAAGGCAACATATCTCATTTTCATTTAGTTTAACTTGATGTACTAAAATAAAATGTAAAATAATACGGAAAATATAAATCTATCGTATGAATATAACTGCCCAACAACATCTACTCAAGTCCAAACAGGACATTTACATGAAGAAGCTTTAAAGGGACAGTAGCACACACAGGCTGTTTAATCCTCAGGTGGGAAATTATCAACAAATATTATCCACTTAATATTTACTGAAATACCTCTCTAGCTGACTTCAGTGAAAAATGAGTGATAATGATGTGTGTCCTGGCGCTGAAGGTCTGGAGCCAGGGTTTCTGTGCAGGGATTGGCTGATTATGGATGAAAGGACGGGGTCGAGAGTTCATGCACCAGCGTTCATATTCACACTGTAGAGACAAAGCCATTACACTAACGAGGCTCTGAGCAACCGGGTGGCGCCACCTGCCTCCGCTCGCCAATTAAAATCCCACAAACCGAGCCGGCCCACGCCAGAACACACGCAAATACAAGAGACACGCAGAAGAAGGTGCACAAAGGAACAACAAACAAAGAGCACAGAAACAGGCCGGCTTTAGGGTCAGAAAAACAACAACTGATTTTGATGTCTACCATACGACATGGTGTGTGTGTGTGTGTGTGTGTGTGTGTGTGTGTGTGTGTGTGTGTGTGTGTGTGTGTGTGTGTGTGTGTGTGTGTGTGTGTGTGTGTGTGTGTGTGTGTGTGTGTGTGTGTGTGTGTGTGTGTGTGTGTGTGTGTGTGTGTGTGTGTGTGTGTGTGTGTGTGTGTGTGAGGACGGCCAGAGGACATTAACACGCAATTACACACACACTGATCAGCAGGGAAAGGTCAAGTGTGTCAGTTCTGTGTCACTGCTAGCAAACAAAATCACTACATCGTGTCAGACGATACACTCCAACAAACAGATCCAGGCGAATGTCACACACCTCCATCTGCACATTAAACTGAGCCCGCAAAAATCATATGCATAATGTCAAATAATATAATAACAAATTAAAAATATATGTGATATAAATTAATTATAAATATAAAAAAAAATACACAGAAATTTCTAAAATACATTTTAATATTTTTTTTGATGTTTAATATATATATATATATAATAAAAAGTATTTAAATGTATGATATAAATAAAAAAATCTATTCATAATAAAATAAAAATAATACAATAAAAATGATATACAGTATAGTGTTTAATGAAAAATAAAATATAATTAAATAATAATAACAAAATAAATATAAAAATGTAAATATATTATTATATATGTGATATAAATAAATTATAAATATTAATGATATTTTAAATAAATTAATAATATAATAATATAAAACACTATTTAAAAAAATATTTAAATGTATGACATAAATAAAAAAATCTATGCATAATAAAATAAAAATAATAAATAAATAATTGTAAATTTTTATATATTATATAAATAAATTGTAAATATTAAAATAATACACACATTTATAAAATAAAAAATAAGTAAAAAAAAATATATATATTTCAAATAAAATAATACAAATTAATTTAAATGTATGATAAAAGAAAAACATCTATTCATAACAAATAATACAATAAAATTATATATCGTATGTGATGAAAAATTAAAACCTATAAATATTATATGTGATACAAATTATAAATATTAAAATACACAGAAATGTATAACATAAAAATAAGTACAGTATTTTTAATGATTAAAATAATAATAATAATATAATAACATAAAATAATAGAATTAATTTAAAAATATGATATAAATAAATTAAATATATTCTTAATAAAATAATAATATCAAAATAAAATAATGAAAAATAAAATATAATTAAATAATATAATAATAAAATTGTATATATTATTTTATGTATGATATTTGATCATTTATTGAGTTTCTCCCTCAGTGTTCTTCAGCCTTTAGTTTGAGTTGATTCGCTGTAATGATGGAACTGACAGAACTTTAATAATGTGTAACTTTTAACATTATTATATAATCAAACAAAAAAACTTTTCAAATATATCACCAATAAAAAGCTTTTGCTAACACTTTAGTTTAGGGTTCAATTCTCACTATGAACTACACTCTAAAAAAAAAAGGTTCTATATGGCACCAAAAATGGTTCTTGGCTCGTAATCATATGGGAACCTTTTTAAGTGCTATATAGCACCAATTTTGGTGCTTCAGTGGTTCTTCAGTGGTTCTTCAATGGTTCTTCAGTGGTTCTTCAGAGGTTCTTCAGTGGTTCTTCAGTGGTTCTTCAGCGGTTCTTCAGCGGTTCTTCAGTGGTTCTTCAGTGGTTCTTCAGAGGTTCTTCAGAGGTTCTTCAGTGGTTCTTCAGCGGTTCTTCAGCAGTTCTTCAGCGGTTCTTCAATGGTTCTTCAGAGGTTCGGTTCTTCAATGGTTCTTCAGAGGTTCTTCAGTGGTTCTTCAGAGGTTCTTCAGAGGTTCTTCAGTGGTTCTTCAGTGGTTCTTCAGCGGTTCTTCAATGGTTCTTCAGTGGTTCTTCAGAGGTTCTTCAGAGGTTCTTCAGAGGTTCTTCAGTGGTTCTTCAGCGGTTCTTCAATGGTTCTTCAGTGGTTCTTCAGAGGTTCTTCAGAGGTTCTTCAGAGAGGTTCTTCAGTGGTTCTTCAGTGGTTCTTCAGTGGTTCTTCAGCAGTTCTTCAGCGGTTCTTCAATGGTTCTTCAGAGGTTCTTCAGTGGTTCTTCAGTGGTTCTTCAGAGGTTCTTCAGCGGTTCTTCAGCGGTTCTTCAGCGGTTCTTCAGCGGTTCTTCAATGGTTCTTCAGTGGTTCTTCAGCGGTTCTTCAGCGGTTCTTCAATGGTTCTTCAGAGGTTCTTCAGTGGTTCTTCAGTGGTTCTTCAGCGGTTCTTCAATGGTTCTTCAGAGGTTCTTCAGTGGTTCTTCAGTGGTTCTTCAGAGGTTCTTCAGTGGTTCTTCAGTGGTTCTTCAGCAGTTCTTCAGCGGTTCTTCAGCGGTTCTTCAGAGGTTCTTCAGAGGGGCTTCAGCTGTTCTTCAGAGGTTCTTCAGTGGTTCTTCAGTGGTTCTTCAGAGGTTCTTCAGTGGTTCTTCAGCAGTTCTTCAGCGGTTCTTCAATGGTTCTTCAGAGGTTCGGTTCTTCAATGGTTCTTCAGAGGTTCTTCAGTGGTTCTTCAGAGGTTCTTCAGTGGTTCTTCAATGGTTCTTCAGTGGTTCTTCAGTGGTTCTTCAGAGGTTCTTCAGTGGTTCTTCAGTGGTTCTTCAGCGGTTCTTCAATGGTTCTTCAGTGGTTCCTCAGAGGTTCTTCAGAGGTTCTTCAGAGGTTCTTCAGTGGTTCTTCAGTGGTTCTTCAGCAGTTCTTCAGCAGTTCTTCAGCGGTTCTTCAATGGTTCTTCAGTGGTTCTTCAGAGGTTCTTCAGTGGTTCTTCAGTGGTTCTTCAGCGGTTCTTCAGTGGTTCTTCAGTGGTTCTTCAGAGGTTCTTCAGAGGTTCTTCAGTGGTTCTTCAGCGGTTCTTCAATGGTTCTTCAGTGGTTCTTCAGTGGTTCTTCAAAGGGGCTTCAGCTGTTCTTCAGAGGTTCTTCAGTGGTTCTTCAGTGGTTCTTCAGAGGTTCTTCAGTGGTTCTTCAGCAGTTCTTCAGCGGTTCTTCAATGGTTCTTCAGAGGTTCGGTTCTTCAATGGTTCTTCAGAGGTTCTTCAGTGGTTCTTCAGAGGTTCTTCAGTGGTTCTTCAGCGGTTCTTCAATGGTTCTTCAGTGGTTCTTCAGTGGTTCTTCAGAGGTTCTTCAGTGGTTCTTCAGTGGTTCTTCAGCGGTTCTTCAATGGTTCTTCAGTGGTTCCTCAGA
>CM042259.1:46357914-46365414 GCA_023566225.1 Romanogobio albipinnatus | reverse complement strand
ATTAAATGTATATATGACATAAAAATGACTCAATCCACTTATTACACTTTTTTTTATAAAGGGATAGTTCACCCAAATATGAATCATTTATGCAACATCATGTTGTTCCTAATCTGTATGAAGTTCTTTCTTATGCAGAACACAAAAAGAAAAATCAAAAATGGAAAATGTCTATGATGATATTATGAAAGAGCTTTTGGGTGAGTAAATGATAACAGAAGGATTATTTTGGGGTGAACTATCCCTTTAACTCACAAACCCTCTCACACACACGCACACACACGCACACACACACACAGACAGACACACACGCACACACACGCACACAGACACACACACACACACACACACACACACACACACACACACACACACACACACACACACACACACACACACACACACACACACACACACACACACACACACACACTCGTGACCCCTGTGACCTGTTTCCCTGAGCACAGGCTGGTTAAATTAGCAGCACCTGATCCGCAACCGTGTCCGTCACAGAATGCTCTCATTCACTGCAGGTTCCTCATCACATGGTCATCATTAGGGTCAGTGGCACACAAGAACCACACACAAACACACACACACACACACACACACACACACACACACTCACTCACTCAGATACAGGTAAACGCACACACAGTCACACACACACACACACACACATACATGCAAACGCAAACTCTCGCACTCATACACACACACACGCACGCACACACACACACACTCACATACATGCAAACGCACACTCTCGCACTCACTCACACACACACACACACACACACACACAAACACACACACACACACACACTCACATACATGCAAACGCACACACTCGCACTCATACACACACTCGCACACACACGCGCGCACAGACGCACACACACACTCACTCACATACATGCAAACGCACACTCTCACACTCACACACACACACACACACACACACACACTCACATACATGCAAACGCACACACTCGCACAAATGCAAACGCACACTCTCGCACTCACTCACACACACACTCACATACATGCAAACGTACACTCTCGCACTCACACACACACACACACACACACACACACACACACTCACATACATGCAAACGCACACACTCGCACAAATGCAAACGCACACTCTCGCACTCACTCACACACACACACACACACACTCACATACATGCAAACGCACACACTCGCACAAATGCAAACGCACACTCTCGCACTCATACACACACTCGCACACACACACGCGCGCACAGACGCACACACACACTCACTCACATACATGCAAACGCACACTCTCGCACTCACACACACACACACACACACACACACTCATACATGCAAACGCACACACTCGCACAAATGCAAACGCACACTCTCGCACTCATACACACACTCGCACACACACACGGGCGCACAGACGCACACACACACACTCACTCACATACATGCAAACGCACACTCTCGCTCTCACTCACACACACACACACACACACACACACGCACTCACATACATGCAAACGCACACACACATCCCGATTTGCATACACAGAAACATCAGGGTGTGATTTTCCATGCGCTCCTGCACACAAGGTGTGTGTGTGTTTATGCTAATGCTGCTCGATTCCTGAGACACAGAGCGGCAGATCCACACATTCACACCAGCACTCCTGCACACTATATCTATATCTGTAGTACAGTGTGTGTGTGTGTGTGTGTGTGTGTGTACAGCATGCTCGTCTTCTGTGTGCAGCACCTGAATGACTTACATCTGCTCTTTTATAATGTAAAGCTGTTTTCACGCTGATGTACATTTCATAGAAATCATTACATTTTACTTTGCATCCAAAATACTCTAAATATCAAACTATTGAAAAATACTCAAATGAGATCACTGGGTATTCAGAAAATATATATCAATAATATATAGTTTAATAAACTATTCTAAATATATTATTTTTATTTAAAAAAAAATATATATGTATATATACGCCTTTGTTTTGAACAGGTGACCTCTGGAGGACGGAAAACTTACATAGTGCACCTATAATTAAATATTCTGCACGATAAAGTCATGATGCAGTTGAAAAATCAAAAATGGAAAATGTCTATGATGATATTATGAAAGAGCTTTTGGGTGAGTAAATGATAACAGAAGGATTATTTTGGGGTGAACTATCCCTTTAACTCACAAACCCTCTCACACACACGCACACACACACACACACACTCACATACATGCAAACGCACACACTCGCACTCATACACACACTCGCACACACACGCGCGCACAGACGCACACACACACTCACTCACATACATGCAAACGCACACTCTCACACTCACACACACACACACACACACACACACACTCACATACATGCAAACGCACACACTCGCACAAATGCAAACGCACACTCTCGCACTCACTCACACACACACTCACATACATGCAAACGTACACTCTCGCACTCACACACACACACACACACACACACACACTCACATACATGCAAACGCACACACTCGCACAAATGCAAACGCACACTCTCGCACTCACTCACACACACACACACACACACTCACATACATGCAAACGCACACACTCGCACAAATGCAAACGCACACTCTCGCACTCATACACACACTCGCACACACACACGCGCGCACAGACGCACACACACACTCACTCACATACATGCAAACGCACACTCTCGCACTCACACACACACACACACACACACACACTCATACATGCAAACGCACACACTCGCACAAATGCAAACGCACACTCTCGCACTCATACACACACTCGCACACACACACGGGCGCACAGACGCACACACACACACTCACTCACATACATGCAAACGCACACTCTCGCTCTCACTCACACACACACACACACACACACACACGCACTCACATACATGCAAACGCACACACACATCCCGATTTGCATACACAGAAACATCAGGGTGTGATTTTCCATGCGCTCCTGCACACAAGGTGTGTGTGTGTTTATGCTAATGCTGCTCGATTCCTGAGACACAGAGCGGCAGATCCACACATTCACACCAGCACTCCTGCACACTATATCTATATCTGTAGTACAGTGTGTGTGTGTGTGTGTGTGTGTGTGTACAGCATGCTCGTCTTCTGTGTGCAGCACCTGAATGACTTACATCTGCTCTTTTATAATGTAAAGCTGTTTTCACGCTGATGTACATTTCATAGAAATCATTACATTTTACTTTGCATCCAAAATACTCTAAATATCAAACTATTGAAAAATACTCAAATGAGATCACTGGGTATTCAGAAAATATATATCAATAATATATAGTTTAATAAACTATTCTAAATATATTATTTTTATTTAAAAAAAAATATATATGTATATATACGCCTTTGTTTTGAACAGGTGACCTCTGGAGGACGGAAAACTTACATAGTGCACCTATAATTAAATATTCTGCACGATAAAGTCATGATGCAGTTGTGTGACATCTACCTGGAGATTTTTTGCAAATATTAATGTGCAATGACTTTACAACTATTAGACACCTGGATGACAAGATGAAGCGTGTTATGATTTAATATTATCAAGTCATGAAATTCTGCTGAAGAATCATGAGCGTCTGAGTTTCCCCGTCCTCAGGACTGAAGTCAAGCGCTGAAACAGTGAAACTGATAGCAGGATTACAGCTGACAGGTGAAGTGGAGGGATCGCTCTTATCTGATGAAACGCTCCACTTAAGCCAAATGAACAATATCCCAGAATCCTCAGATGTCCCGCTGAAGTGATGTGGCTGTTTAAGCAGGAGGTCAGCTTTGATGGTTAGTGTGGCATTGCAGAAGCGCTCCGGCTCTGACGTGTGCTGCTCGCTCCGGGATGTGCGACGGCTCGCGTGTGTTAACCGCAGCATCATGTAGCCCAGAAGCATGTAATTATGCAATCTAGAAGGATTAGAGCGACATGAGGGAAAGTAGAGCCTGCGAGCGCTGATTACTGACAATCACTAACCACTAACCACATCATCTCTGCTCCACAAAAACACAGACGGGACACGGAGCAGAGCGACTCCATGACATCAGTCTCCGGCTGCTAATGTAGGATGTATGATTGATGTGAGTCATGCTTTACTTATCAGTTATCTCATGTTGAAACCGTATGACTATATGCACTATATTGCCAAAAGTATTGTGCAGGTGTTCAATACCTTCATGTCCACAGGTGTGTAACTCAAGCTCTAGTCCTGCAGACGCTTCTACACACATCAGTGAGAGAATGGGCCGCTCTCAGGAGCTCAGAGAACTCAAGCGTGGGGCCGTGATCGCTGGACGACATTTCCTCACTACTAAATATTCCACGCTCAACTGTTAGTGGGATCATAACAAAGTGGAAGCCATTGGGAACAACAGCAACTCAGCCACAAAGAGTCAATAGACCTCCAAACTTCTGTGGCCTTCAGATGAGCTCAAGAACAGTGTGTAGAGCTTCATGGAATGGGTTTCCATGGCCGAGCAGCTCATCCAAGCCTAACATCACCAAGTGTGGGATGCAGTGGGGAAAAGCGCACCGCCTCTGGACTCTAGAGCAGTGGAGACGTGTTCTCTGAGTGACCAATCACGCTTCTCTGTCTGACAATCCCATGGACGAGTCTGGGTTTGGCGGTTGCCAGGAGAACGGGACTTGCCTGACTGCATTGTGCCAAGTGTAAAGTTTAGTGGAGGGGGGATTATGGGGGGAGGGGTGTTTTTCAGGGATTGGGCTTGGCCCCTTAGTTCCAGTGAAAGGAACTCTTATGGTGCGTTCACACCGGACGCGAATGGCGTGAAGTTGGACGCTTGAACATTTTGAGTTTACTCGCTTCAACCGCGCGTGACATTCACTTCACAACAGGCATGAATCCGTGTCATGGGAGGAGCTTCTGCCAGGCAGTTCATCTCACTGTAAAATGGCTGACATGGGCTGTGTTCACACATCATTTTTGTAAAAATATTACTGTTAATGTGTGACAAAACATAGTTTTAAGAGTTTTCCAGGCGAGAATGTAGTTGTTTAAAGCTCAAACCTGTGGTTCGTAAAGAGAGCTCCTCTCTGAACATGTGATCTGGTGTGTGTGGAGTTGAACATGTGATCTGGTGTGTGTGGAGTTGAACATGTGATCTGGTGTGTGTGGAGCTGAACATGTGATCTGGTGTGTGTGGAGTTGAACATGTGATCTGGTGTGTGTGGAGCTGAACATGTGATCTGGTGTGTGTGGAGTTGAACATGTGATCTGGTGTGTGTGGAGCTGAACATGTGATCTGGTGTGTGTGGAGTTGAACATGTGATCTGGTGTGTGTGGAGCTGAACATGTGATCTGGTGTGTGTGGAGTTGAACATGTGATCTGGTGTGTGTGGAGTTGAACATGTGATCTGGTGTGTGTGGAGCTGAACATGTGATCTGGTGTGTGTGGAGTTGAACATGTGATCTGGTGTGTGTGGAGTTGAACATGTGATCTGGTGTGTGTGGAGTTGAACATGTGATCTGGTGTGTGTGGAGCTGAACATGTGATCTGGTGTGTGTGGAGTTGAACATGTGATCTGGTGTGTGTGGAGTTGAACATGTGATCTGGTGTGTGTGGAGTTGAACATGTGATCTGGTGTGTGTGGAGTTGAACATGTGATCTGGTGTGTGTGGAGCTGAACATGTGATCTGGTGTGTGTGGAGTTGAACATGTGATCTGGTGTGTGTGGAGTTGAACATGTGATCTGGTGTGTGTGGAGCTGAACATGTGATCTGGTGTGTGTGGAGCTGAACATGTGATCTGGTGTGTGTGGAGTTGAACATGTGATCTGGTGCGTGTGGAGTTGTGAGCTCCAGTGGATCAGGTGCTCAGCGCTCATTAACCCCGGTGAGAGCAGCCTTTCCTCGGCCAGTCCTTCAGCCGCTGGCTCTGGTGTCTCTGTGGCGTCTCCAGCTATAATTCGTCTTGTGTGGATCTAACGGCCCATCTTTGCTCTCATGGATCTATAATTTGTTCCCTGGCGAATCGTTTAGGCTGAGGGCAAAGAGAAGTCTCATTACTTTTTTATTTTTAGGCTCTTTAACTTTACGTTAGCGTTGTAGCCGACTAGCTCTGACTTTGAATGTTTGACTGAATTGTTTGCTTTATTTCATGTGTAGCTTCTTACACCTTTTACTTATACTTCTGTATTATTGATCAAACATAAACTTGCATTTAACAAAAAGAGACTGGGTTGTGTTTCATATCATTTAATGTTATCACAGTGATAATCATATGCACACTTGTCTGAACCAGATATTAATATATGATTAATATAAAACTCCTCATTGTTGTCACTACTGGAGCAAGCTCCTGATTGGTTAACGCGGCGCGAATATCCGCCAAAGTTCAGATTTTTCAACTTGCGCCATTCGCGCAAATCACGTGTCAATCGCTCAATTCGAGCTGTGTCATTCGTGTGAATCACGTCATTCGCGCCGCCTCAATCGTGCGAATCGCGCCGCAGAATGTCTATTCGCGTCTTTGCATTGACTTAACATGTAAATCACTCGCGCGAAACGCTTCATACATGTGCAGTGTGAACGCACCATTAATGCTTAAGCATACCAAGACATTTTGGACAATTTCATGCTCCCAACTTTGTGGGAACAGTTTGTGGACGGCCCCTTCCTGTCCCAGCATGACTGCGCTCCAGTGCTCAAAGCATCGCTCCATAAAGACATGGATGAGCGAGTTTGGTGTGGAGGAACTGGAGTCCTGACCTCAACCCGATAGAACACCTTTGGGATGAATTAGAGCGGAGACTGAGAGCCAGGCCTTCTCGACCAACATCAGTGCATGACCTCACAACATTCATTCACTGTATAAAGGAGCGCTTTCACAGTTGAACATCTCTAATGTTTGACAGATTAAAAACTTCACACGGGTTTGGAATGAGGGCGTGGACATGATGACATCGAACTGTCCCTTTAACACTGGGCTCAAATCAAACATTAATATCTAAACAATTGCAATCTGTGTCAGATTTCATTGCTACAGTGCTAAACGCGTCCTCATAAATGTGTTATTACGTGAAGGCATCGGCATGCAGCATCTTTTATTCCAGAGTAAAGTTTGCTCTATTAATAACTCAGCATGAACACAATGATCATAAACAGTTGTTGTTGTTGGAAGAACACCTTCGCCTGACAGCGGCTGCAACTATAGACGTGTCGTTCCCATGAAACTCGCATCAGACCGGTCGATGTGTGGCTTGAGGAATGCAGTGTGTACGTGAGAAATCCTGCGTGTTGTGCATTAGTCGGGACGGGTGGCATACGGACAGTTGCATATTTTCCGGGGGGTTGACGCTGGTATGGTGGGACGGGTGTGCTGGAACTAATGGGGAACACATGAGAGCGAGCCGCGACCCCCTTCACCCACAAACCTCCATCATTACCGCACCGTCACACCTTTCCCCCATCA
>CM042259.1:46317914-46345414 GCA_023566225.1 Romanogobio albipinnatus | reverse complement strand
AAGCGGTTCGTTCTGAGAGTCTGTTTCATTGAAGCGGTTCGTTCTGAGAGTCTGTTTCAGTGAAGCGGTTCGTTCAGAGAGTCTGTTTCAGTGAAGCGGTTCGTTCTGAGAGTCTGTTTCATTGAAGCGGTTCGTTCTGAGAGTCTGTTTCAGTGAAGCGGTTCGTTCTGAGAGTCTGTTTCATTGAAGCGGTTCGTTCTGAGAGTCTGTTTCAGTGAAGCGGTTCGTTCTGAGAGTCTGTTTCAGTGAATCGGTTCGTTCTGAGAGTCTGTTTCAGTGAAGCGGTTCGTTCTGAGAGTCTGTTTCAGTGAAGCGGTTCGTTCTGAGAGTCTGTTTCATTGAAGCGGTTCGTTCTGAGAGTCTGTTTCAGTGAAGCGGTTCGTTCTGAGAGTCTGTTTCATTGAAGCGGTTCGTTCTGAGAGTCTGTTTCAGTGAAGCGGTTCGTTCTGAGAGTCTGTTTCAGTGAAGCGGTTCGTTCTGAGAGTCTGTTTCAGTGAAGCGGTTCGTTCTGAGAGTCTGTTTCAGTGAAGCGGTTCGTTCTGAGAGTCTGTTTCAGTGAATCGGTTCGTTCTGAGAGTCTGTTTCAGTGAAGCGGTTCGTTCTGAGAGTCTGTTTCATTGAAGCGGTTCGTTCTGAGAGTCTGTTTCAGTGAAGCGGTTCGTTCTGAGAGTCTGTTTCAGTGAAGCGGTTCGTTCTGAGAGTCTGTTTCAGTGAATCGGTTCGTTCTGAGAGTCTGTTTCATTGAAGCGGTTCGTTCTGAGAGTCTGTTTCAGTGAAGCGGTTCGTTCTGAGAGTCTGTTTCATTGAAGCGGTTCGTTCTGAGAGTCTGTTTTAGTGAATCGGTTCGTTCTGAGAGTCTGTTTCAGTGAAGCGGTTCGTTCTGAGAGTCTGTTTCAGTGAAGCGGTTCGTTCTGAGAGTCTGTTTCATTGAAGCGGTTCGTTCTGAGAGTCTGTTTCAGTGAAGCGGTTCGTTCAGAGAGTCTGTTTCAGTGAAGCGGTTCGTTCTGAGAGTCTGTTTCATTGAATCGGTTCGTTCTGAGAGTCTGTTTCAGTGAAGCGGTTCGTTCTGAGAGTCTGTTTCAGTGAAGCGGTTCGTTCTGAGAGTCTGTTTCAGTGAAGCGGTTCGTTCTGAGAGTCTGTTTCATTGAAGCGGTTCGTTCTGAGAGTCTGTTTCAGTGAAGCGGTTCGTTCAGAGAGTCTGTTTCAGTGAAGCGGTTCGTTCTGAGAGTCTGTTTCATTGAAGCGGTTCGTTCTGAGAGTCTGTTTCAGTGAAGCGGTTCGTTCTGAGAGTCTGTTTCAGTGAAGCGGTTCGTTCTGAGAGTCTGTTTCATTGAAGCGGATCGTTCTGAGAGTCTGTTTCAGTGAAGCGGTTCGTTCTGAGAGTCTGTTTCAGTGAATCGGTTCGTTCTGAGAGTCTGTTTCAGTGAATCGGTTCGTTCTGAGAGTCTGTTTCAGTGAAGCGGTTCGTTCTGAGAGTCTGTTTCAGTGAAGCGGTTCGTTCTGAGAGTCTGTTTCAGTGAATCGGTTCGTTCTGAGAGTCTGTTTCAGTGAAGCGGTTCGTTCTGAGAGTCTGTTTCAGTGAAGCGGTTCGTTCTGAGAGTCTGTTTCAGTGAAGCGGTTCGTTCTGAGAGTCTGTTTCAGTGAAGCGGTTCGTTCTGAGAGTCTGTTTCAGTGAAGCGGTTCGTTCAGAGAGTCTGTTTCAGTGAAGCGATTCGTTCTGAGAGTCTGTTTCATTGAAGCGGTTCGTTCAGAGAGTCTGTTTCAGTGAAGCGGTTCGTTCTGAGAGTCTGTTTCATTGAATCGGTTCGTTCTGAGAGTCTGTTTCAGTGAAGCGGTTCGTTCTGAGAGTCTGTTTCATTGAAGCGGTTCGTTCTGAGAGTCTGTTTCAGTGAAGCGGTTCGTTCTGAGAGTCTGTTTCAGTGAAGCGGTTCGTTCTGAGAGTCTGTTTCAGTGAAGCGGTTCGTTCTGAGAGTCTGTTTCAGTGAAGCGGTTCGTTCTGAGAGTCTGTTTCATTGAAGCGGTTCGTTCTGAGAGTCTGTTTCAGTGAAGCGGTTCGTTCTGAGAGTCTGTTTCAGTGAAGCGGTTCGTTCTGAGAGTCTGTTTCAGTGAAGCGGTTCGTTCTGAGAGTCTGTTTCAGTGAAGCGGTTCGTTCTGAGAGTCTGTTTCAGTGAATCGGTTCGTTCTGAGAGTCTGTTTCAGTGAATCGGTTCGTTCTGAGAGTCTGTTTCATTGAAGCGGTTCGTTCAGAGAGTCTGTTTCATTGAAGCGGATCGTTCTGAGAGTCTGTTTCAGTGAATCGGTTCGTTCTGAGAGTCTGTTTCAGTGAAGCGGTTCGTTCTGAGAGTCTGTTTCATTGAAGCGGTTCGTTCTGAGAGTCTGTTTCAGTGAATCAGTTCGTTCTGAGAGTCTGTTTCAGTGAAGCGGTTCGTTCTGAGAGTCTGTTTCAGTGAAGCGGTTCGTTCTGAGAGTCTGTTTCAGTGAAGCGGTTCGTTCTGAGAGTCTGTTTCAGTGAATCGGTTCGTTCTGAGAGTCTGTTTCAGTGAATCGGTTCGTTCTGAGAGTCTGTTTCAGTGAAGCGGTTCGTTCTGAGAGTCTGTTTCATTGAAGCGGTTCGTTCAGAGAGTCTGTTTCATTGAAGCGGATCGTTCTGAGAGTCTGTTTCAGTGAATCGGTTCGTTCTGAGAGTCTGTTTCAGTGAAGCGGTTCGTTCTGAGAGTCTGTTTCATTGAAGCGGTTCGTTCTGAGAGTCTGTTTCAGTGAAGCGGTTCGTTCTGAGAGTCTGTTTCAGTGAATCAGTTCGTTCTGAGAGTCTGTTTCAGTGAATCGGTTCGTTCTGAGAGTCTGTTTCAGTGAAGCGGTTCGTTCTGAGAGTCTGTTTCAGTGAAGCGGTTCGTTCTGAGAGTCTGTTTCATTGAAGCGGATCGTTCTGAGAGTCTGTTTCAGTGAATCAGTTCGTTCTGAGAGTCTGTTTCAGTGAAGCGGTTCGTTCTGAGAGTCTGTTTCATTGAAGCGGTTCGTTCTGAGAGTCTGTTTCATTGAAGCGGATCGTTCTGAGAGTCTGTTTCAGTGAATCAGTTCGTTCTGAGAGTCTGTTTCAGTGAAGCGGTTCGTTCTGAGAGTCTGTTTCATTGAAGCGGTTCGTTCTGAGAGTCTGTTTCATTGAAGCGGATCGTTCTGAGAGTCTGTTTCAGTGAAGCGGTTCGTTCTGAGAGTCTGTTTCAGTGAAGCGGTTCGTTCTGAGAGTCTGTTTCATTGAAGCGGTTCGTTCTGAGAGTCTGTTTCAGTGAAGCGGTTCATTCTGAGAGTCTGTTTCAGTGAAGCGGTTCGTTCTGAGAGTCTGTTTCAGTGAAGCGGTACGTTCTGAGAGTCTGTTTCAGTGAAGCGGTTCGTTCTGAGAGTCTGTTTCAGTGAAGCGGTTCGTTCTGAGAGTCTGTTTCAGTGAAGCGGTTCGTTCTGAGAGTCTGTTTCAGTGAAGCGGTTCGTTCTGAGAGTCTGTTTCAGTGAAGCGGTTCGTTCTGAGAGTCTGTTTCATTGAAGCGGTTCGTTCTGAGAGTCTGTTTCAGTGAATCGGTTCGTTCTGAGAGTCTGTTTCAGTGAATCGGTTCGTTCTGAGAGTCTGTTTCAGTGAATCGGTTCGTTCTGAGAGTCTGTTTCAGTGAAGCGGTTCGTTCTGAGAGTCTGTTTCAGTGAAGCGGTTCGTTCTGAGAGTCTGTTTCAGTGAAGCGGTTCGTTCTGAGAGTCTGTTTCAGTGAAGCGGATCATGTTAAAAAAAACACAGTAAAAAATAATGTAACGTTAATTAATTAATTAAATTAAACAATTAATTAATTAAAATAAACAATTAAATAAATATTAAAGATTATAATAAAAAAGATTAGATAAAAAAATAAGAAGAGTAAACAAGAATAAATAAATAAAACAATTAAATAAAAAAAAAAAAAAAATTATATATATATATATATATATATATATATATATATATATATATATAAATAATTAATTTTTTTATATTTCAATAAATAAAAAAATTCAATAAAATAAATAAATAAAATAATAAAATATTGATGATATGAAAGAATCAATAAAAAATAGATTGTAAACAATAAGATGAAAAACAAAGTAAAATATCGAATGAAATAAAATACTGAATTTTTAAAAAAAATATATATATAAAAAAAAAAAATCATATTTTTTAAAATAAAATAATAAAATAAATAAAAATAAAATAAATAATGAAATAAATTAAATTAAAAGAAAAGATTATTTAAAATAAATACAAAAAAATAATAATAATAATAATAATAACAAATAAATAATAAAATAAAATAAAATGTCACCACTAGTGAAATGATTGTTGGTTGATTACACATAATGAGCAATAACATCGCCAGTGAAACTCAAAGCAGAAGCTCATATTTCAGTCTGAATGATTGACAGCGGTGAAGCTGAAGGCAAACACACCTACAGCCGTTCAATCAGAGAGAACACACACAACACCATCAACAGGATGAAGTCATGCGGTTTCCACGGTCATGAGCAAAGAGAACACACACACACACACACACACTCAATGCTTCAGATCACCATCACAGTGAACACACACACACACACACTCAATGCTTCAGATCACCATCACAGTGAACACACACACACACACACACACACACACACACACACACTCAATGCTTCAGATCACCATCACAGTGAACACACACACACACACACTCAATGCTTCAGATCACCATCACAGTGAACACACACACACACACACACACACACTCAATGCTTCAGATCACCATCACAGTGAACACACACACACACACACACACACTCAATGCTTCAGATGTCTGTGTAGGGTCAGAAGAGACTCTCAGGTACAGTAATGGTCAGCATCAGTCAGTGTGTCGGCTGATTCTCCTGAGAGTGTCCAGCACAAACGCAGGTCATTTATCCCAGATCTTCTGTAAAGCTCAATGTCTGAGTGAGCGAGCGGCTGCTGAGCGCTTCTCTCGCGACCTTTGACCATAGCTGTCAACCCTCCCGTTTTTTCCGGGTTTCTCACGTATTTTAGTTCTTTTCCCAGTCTTCCCATTTGAGTATTTTCCCGTAAAATATCTCAGAACACGCAACTATCTGTGTCTGTGTTCACATGTTTAAAATAATTCTCTCTTTGTAAACTTTGTTCATTGCATGCCGTTTGTTCGAATATGACCAGTCATGTTCGCCCTCATCACTCGGGTGTAGAGTAGAAGCGCCAGAAGACGCGAATGAAGCCGCGTGCGCTGTGAGAAAATCTCTGTGCACTCCTCCGAAAGCGCACACACGTCTCACAGCGCGCAGATATTGAGTTCTCTTTCAAGTCTTGCTCTTGAACGGACAAACTCACGCAAAAAGTATGTCAACATGTCCATCTTGAGTATTCTAGCAGACAGAGTCTGAATATGCCTTAAGTGAACTCTATACAGTCGAGAAAGACGACGTAGATCCGAGCATTAGGTCTTAAAGGGGCAGGAGCCTTTACTGATGTCTGTTTAACCCTTTAACTGCCCCCCCTTTTTTGAGAATACACATGAAAATGCACTATCCAAACTTAAAGGGCTGTAATTCAAGAATGCTTTGGAATATAGACCAAAGCTTGTTTTAAAGCAGACACTCAGCAGATTATTTCTAAAGTGCAATACAAAGCAATTAAAAATAAGAAAGTATGAAAAAGTTATGGAAGTTTAAATTTACTGTAAATAAAAAATACTGTACTAAACATTTGTTTTTATTTTATATAAAATATATATATTTTACAAAAAAGTTTTACTCTAAAATTACTATAAAATCAAAGCCATATGTCTAACCAAGTTGTGTTCCAAATTTGAAGTTGATATCACAAAAATTTAAGTTTAATCATGAGATTTTGTTTAGGGTGCTGTACCAAAAATAGCCACCGGGTGTCATTGAAATTCCATTTATTGTTTTTTTTTATGCATTTTCCTGTAATTTTCTGTCCAAATGTCACTTCCATCACAAAACAGTCACCAAATATGGACCCTTGAGACTCAGACCTTTCCGACGATACGCGTTTTGTCAAGATTAGAAAAGATTTTGATTATAAAGTAGTTAAAATAAATGTTGTAATATGAAACATGACACCGCCCATTAGGGGAGGGGCCTGCTAAAAGAATTTAAAGTACCATTTCCATGGTAACGCAACGTCCAATTTCAAAACGGTTTTCACATGATGAATTTTGAGTTTGTAAGCTTTCAAATGATACCTAATTTCTGATAACTACTAAAACATATGATACGAAAATAAGGTGATGAACAAAAGAGTGCCAGGTGTCCCGCCAGCGGGACGGTGACAGTTAAGAGGTTAAAGGTCCCGTTCTTCGTGATCCCACTGTTCAAACTTTAGTTAGTGTGTAATGTTGCTGTAAGAGCATAAATAATACCTGTACAATTATAAAGCTCAAAGTTCAATGCCAAGCGAGATATTTTATTTAACAGAAGTTCCCTTTCAAAGACCTGAGATGAACCGCGTCTCCAACAGAACCATGACGTACAGACCACACATCTACACGCAGAGCATTATGGGACACGCACGGCCTACAAACACCAAACACACTCCACAGATCGGCTATAATGTCACAGTCATGGGAACTTAGAAACATCCTCAGTTCAATAACTGAAAAAAATCATTTTCCACTGTTAATTAGCAGAAGCGCAGACATAAAGAGAGATTTCAGACGCGTGCAGGAGGGAAAAACACTCTCTCTTTATGAGCTTTCTGCTCTGGCACCTCCAGTAGCTCGCACACACTTTCCAGCTCTTTGTTTTTCCTGTAAGTCTCTCCCCAGACCGTTTTTCGTTGATTTACCATGACACAATGTTCATTAGGCCCAACGAGGGTTTTCTACAGGCCTCCGGGTTTGTTCCACAGACGCTCAGACAGGCCCGGTTCCAGAATCAAATCACTGAGGGTCAGGGCCGGCCCGTGGCATAGGCGGAATAGGCAAATGCTAAGGGTGCCACTCATCCATAGGGGCACCAAAATGTATTACTGATACTATTTTATTCATATTAACTTGAAATATTACCAAATAAAGCGCAAAAAAACTTAACTAAGTCCATGCATCTTCCCGCTCCGCCTCATCAATCTCCCCCGCCGAGCTTGAAGAGCGTCAGAAATATAACGCGTGATCAGTTTAGCGTTGGGAATTTGTTGTGTCGTGTCGCCTCTCGCCGCATCTGATATAGACAGGATTGCTTTCATTGTTTAGGGAGCTTGGCCGCTCGCTCCAGGTGTAGACACGGGGAAAGTTGCCTGATCATTTATGACGGATGGCCGAATTGTAGTGTCATAAAAAACAGAAGCCTCTGATGCAGGCAAGAGAAGGGAAACACTGCAAAAATGCTCTTCTTATTTAGTATTTTTGTCTTGTTTCTAGTCTAAATATCTAAACATTCTTAAACCAAGATGCATTTACTAGATAAGTAAAATTATATTTTTTCTTAAAGCAGCACTAGGTAACTTTTCAACCTTCATAATATATTTTCAAGACTCTTGTGATGATACATCAATAGGTTGAATGGCACGTCTGTCATAGCCTGACGGGGTCTGTATCGTTTTTAATCGTACTTTTAAACTTCGGGTTTCGGGTAGTAACCCGAGAAAAAAATGAACTACAAAATTTGACTGCTTTACGGCACATACGTCACTTCCACCATCACCCCCACTTCCTTAAAGGGTTAGTTCACCCAAAAATGAAAATGATGTCATTAATTACTCACCCTCATGTCGTTCGACACCCGTAAGACCGTTCATCTTCAGAACACAAATGAAGATATTTTTGTTGAAAGCTGATGGCTGAGAAAGGCCTCAGCAAGCCCTCCATAGGGCATTCAGTACATTTACACTCATAAAAGACCCATAAAAGGCACTAAAAACATCATTACAAAGTCCATCTCACTACAGTGGCTCTACAATAATTTTACAAAGCGACGACAATAGTTTTTGTGCGCAAAAAAAATCAAAATAACGACTTTATTCAACAGGAACTTTGGCCTCTGCCGTGAGCTCATGAAGCACATGACGCATGCGCGAGAATATTACGCAGATCCAGCGTTCGGACACATGACCCAGAAGCGAGGAGATGTGTTTACAAGCAGAGGAAGACGCGGCGTATCTAAGCTGTTGAATTCTACATTGATCAGCTTTAGATCTCGGCGTAGTGCTCAAAATGGGACTAAAATGGGACTGTGCATTTCATGGATTCCCGAACACCGGCGCTACGTCATATTCTCGCGCATGCGTCATGTCAACAAATGCACGTGCGATGCATCCCCTGATGCAGGATGACAGAGTTTATGCCAGTAGTAGAGGACAATACTGTTTCCCAACTGAGAGCAAAACCTACCTAGTGCTGCTTTAAGTGAGTTTATGCTTAAAACAAGCTCAATGATCTGCCAATGGGGTGAGAAAAATAATCTTGTTTCTGATTGAATTCTTGTTTCTGTCCCAAACAGAAATAAGATCATTTTTCTCACCCCATTTGGCAGATAATTGTGCTAGTTTTAAGCTAAAACTCACTTCATTTGGATTTTTTCCCCCAGAAAACAAGGGAAAAATTATCTATCAAAAAAAATTATCAGATCAATAACTATATCTGTGATTGCAATCATTGGCTACATTACTCACCGCTGCAAAAACACGCTGGAAATAGATGCATTTGACGCTCTCCAGAGGAAACAAATCTGCCAAATCTGTTGTTTCGCCAATATTATTACAGTTTCAACTGAGGGTGCTTTTGCTTGCGTTTGAGGGTGAACCCCCCCCCCATAGATCCGGGTAACCCTCGCCCCTGTTGATGAGGGCCGAAGCTCTCTGATGACGGCGGTTCAGAGACTCTCCCAATCCCTCACGGGTCGAGTGTCGTCTCCGGATGGGCAAAGGCCAACGGCACGGTCAGTAAAACAAAACATGACAAGAAGAGCCTTCAGATGACCTAGAGACAGCTGTGTGATGTGTAGAGCACTGTGTTAAAGGACATCAGACACCCAGAGAACACCAGACGCGACATGACAACAAGACACAAAAGAGCAATCATAAATCACAGCCAATCAGGAGTTTCTCCCAGCTCTCGCAACCAAATCAATCATAAATCACAGCCAATCAGAAGAGCGTGTGGGCGGAGTCTCCCTGCAAGCGCAGTCGCAACCAAATCAATCCACAATCACAGCCAATCAGAAGAGAGTGTGGGCGGAGTCTCTCTGCAACCGCACTCGCAACCAAATCAATCCACAATCACAGCCAATCAGAAGAGAGTGTGGGCGGAGTTTCTCCAAGCTCTCGCAACCAAATCAATCATAAATCACAGCCAATCAGAAGAGCGTGTGGGCGGAGTCTCTCTGCAAGCGCAGTCGCAACCAAATCAATCCACAATCACAGCCAATCAGAAGAGAGTGTGGGCGGAGTCTCTCTGCAACCGCACTCGCAACCAAATCAATCCACAATCACAGCCAATCAGAAGAGAGTGTGGGCGGAGTTTCTCCAAGCTCTCGCAACCAAATCAATCATAAATCACAGCCAATCAGAAGAGCGTGTGGGCGGAGTCTCTCTGCAAGCGCAGTCGCAACCAAATCAATCCACAATCACAGCCAATCAGAAGAGAGTGTGGGCGGAGTCTCTCTGCAACCGCACTCGCAACCAAATCAATCCACAATCACAGCCAATCAGAAGAGAGTGTGGGCGGAGTTTCTCCCAGCTCTCGCAACCAAATCAATACACAATCACAGCCAATCAGAAGAGCGTGTGGGCGGAGTTTCTCCCAGCTCTCGCAACCAAATCAATCATAAATCACAGCCAATCAGAAGAGTGTGTGGGCAGAGTCTCTCTGCAAGCGCAGTCGCAACCAAATCAATCCACAATCACAGCCAATCAGATGAGCGTGTGGGCGGAGTCTCTCTGCAAGTGCACTCACAACCAATCCACAATCACAGCCAATCAGATGAGCGTGTGGGCGGAGTCTCTCGGCAATCAAATTCATGAATAATAGACTTGTTTGTTCTCAGTTTGAATGTTCTCATATGCTTTAATTCATTTTCAAGATATGAGGAGAATTAATCATTGTCTTTCATTAAAGCACATAATCAGTATCTGAGCTTATCATGTTCATGGTTTGTATGTTGTTGTTCCAGCCGCGGCGTCGCAGAACCTGTGCCTAGAATAACAGCGGTGGCGTGTAAATGACTGACAGGCCAAAACTGATTGATGAGCATATTTTCCTGCAGCAGCCGTCACTATTAGTGTTATTATGATTAGTCTGGTGCAGCTGTGTCGGACGCGGGCGTGGGCAGCGAGCGCACAGGGGTTTTCCATGCTGTAAGTTGTCCAGGTATGTGTAATTAAATCCCTTTACTTGTTTTGAAAGCTCTTGGAGTTCCACTCGTTTTCACATTTGAGGCTTTCAACCAACTTCTGTGAGAGTCTGCAGGACCAGAGCGACTCCAGCCGAACGGGATTCTGTACACACGCTCAGGAACACAGCACACATTACATTAGTCAACACCAGTCCCAGAGAAAATACACTATACTCCATACCAACTTCAACAAAATAGCACAATTTTATTAATATATATATATATATAAAAGTTCTTGTATTATAATTATTATATATATATAGAATAATTTGTAATTATTATAATTAATTAATTATTACAATTATTATTATTATTATAAGTTATTTTATTATTATTATTATAATTATTCATATTATATATATATATATATATATATATATATATATATATATATATATATATATAATTATAATACAATAACTTTTATACTAATAAAAAATAACATTATAATTTATATACATGTTGCTGTACTAATGTAATGCTTTAATTAATAAAGTATTTTTATATAATAAGATCATATATATATATATATATATATATATATATATATATATATATATATATATATATATATATATATATATATATATAAATATATAAAATGAATTAATTAATATTAATGAATTAATTATATATATTGTAAAGTAATGCTAATAATTCTATTAATATTACAAAATTACTATATTATAATTAATTTTACATAAACAATTGTATCTGTGTATTTAGTGTACATGGTGTCTGATTTATATATAATATATTTACAATTATAAATATTATAATAATAACAATACAATATCTTTTTATAATAATTAAAAATTACATATTTATAAACATGTTTCTACTTTAATTCAATGCTTTAATTAATAACATATTTTACATATAAAATATATAGAACATATATATATATAATTAATATTAATGAATATAAATATATTGTAAAGTAATGCTAATAATTCTATTAAATATTACAAATTAATATTACTTTTTTTTCAATTTTACATAAGCAAATATATCTGTATAAATATTTTGTTATTGATATATATATATATACATATATATATATATATATATATATATATATATATATATATATATATATAATAATGTTATAATAGTATTTAATAGTTACATAGTGTCATCGATTTATATGTAAGATAATTATACATATAATAATAATAATAATAATACAAAAAAACATATTGCTGCTTTAATTGAAAGTATTTTTATAGCAAATTTTACATTTTTATTTCACATTTTCCCCATCTTAGTCTTGTCTTTGCCTTCTGCTTCATTAAACGGCTCTGCTTTGTGTCGGTTGGACAGAAATGGCTTTATCTGAATTATAACACGTCACACAGAAGTACTTCACGTCCTCTACCCAAACACAGCGCTCATGATGAAGCGCAGCTGCATATAAACACGAGCGCTGCTGGATTCCTGGAGGTGCGGATCGAGGTGAAAGGGTGGAGGGACTCGGTTCACTTCAGGAAACCAATAAAACCACAAAAACGTGGGACCCCTGGACCCAAAGCCGGCTGCGAGACCCACTGCGAGTTTATCCTCCAATTTCCTGCCGTCTCAACTCCAGCTCTCCACGACAAAACTCTCATTAATCGAAGCGGATCCTTAAGAAACACTGCAGAGCTGCATTAGGATCAGCAGCGCAGGTGGAAGTCGGGAAGAACAGCTGTTCATACAAGCCAGGCTGATCCAAAGCCACTTTGAAATAAATGCACGAGCGAGGGAAATTCTGCCACATTATTACACAGTCTTACTCTATATCCGTCCTCCACGCGCTCATCCGAAGCAGAATTTCTTCTCCCTGAGCTCTGGACGCCCAAACCACCAGCTCCAATTTGTTTTGCGAGCGCAGGAGGTTTTGGAGCTGACAGAACCGGCTGGAGACGATTATGCTTGGACAGCAGCGCAGTCTGTGAGGAAACGTGAGGCCGCGAGCAGCAGGTTATAACAGCGAGAAGCCAAACCTCACCCAGGCTTCACACTAACACACATCCATCACGGCACGTACCAGGAGAAAAAACACAAAAAAAGTGCTATTATTAAAGATAACTTCCTGCTTCGGTGCTCGCTGAAAAAAGTCTTTTGAAAAATGTTTGCATTGGTGTGTAAAATCAGTTGCAGACCACCCAATAGAGATGATACTCAATATCTATTCAGAGAGGATAAACACTAGACTATTGTCCCGGCGATTTGATTTCGCCCTGCAACAAACCTGTACATTCATTTCTACTGCTTCTGTTACACTTTTGCGGGAACCAATCACAGACTGGCTTATCCACCTGGCACGCTATTGGCGGGTTTAACACCATGAGGGATAGAGAAGCGATGGGCCGTTGCTCGTCGATTATGCCTCTTGTGGTCTGATTGGTTGAAGGACTATCCAATTGCGTACAGTCTCAGAGTGGCTTAGTTAATTTACTGTGAATCTCTGAACATACAGTGCCTCTGATATAGGGGTGTGTGATACATATCATCTACAGTAATGTCGTGATTGTTGTTTTAACAAAACCACAGCACTGTTTTGCGTCTCTGAGTAACTCACTTGAATCATTTGAGTGAATGATTCAATGACTCACTCATTAAGAGTGTAAAATGCTTCGTTCCTGAAGGAATCAGCCATTTGAATGAATCGTTTGAATGAATGATTCAATGACTCGGTGACAAGACTTCAATGACAAGAGAGTCAAATGCTTCGTTCCTGAATGAATCAGCCGTTTGAATGAATCGTTTGAAATCAATGACTCACTCATTAAGAGAGTCAAATGCTTCGTTCCTGAATGAATCAGCCGTTTGAATGAACGATTAAATTACTCACTCAGTAAGAGAGTCAAATAATTAGTTCCTGAATGAATCAGCCGTTTGAATGAATCGTTTGAAACTCAATGACTCACTCATTAAGAGAGTCAAATGCTTCGTTCCTGAATGAATCAGCCGTTTGAATTAATGGGTTGAATGTCAGTGACTCACTCATTAAGAGAGTCGAATGCTTCGTTCCTGAATAAATTAGCCATTTGAATGAATCAGTTGAATCTCAATGACTCACTCATTAAGAGAGTCGAATGCTTCGTTCCTGAATGAATCAGCCATTTGAATGAATCAGTTGAATCTCAATGACTCACTCATTAAGAGAGTCGAATGCTTTGTTCCTGAATGAATCAGCCGTTTGAATGAATGGGTTGAATGTCAATGACTCACTCATTAAGAGAGTCGAATGCTTCGTTCCTGAATGAATCAGCCGTTTGAATGAATCGTTTGAAACTCAATGACTCACTCATTAAGAGAGTCAAATGCTTCATTCCTGAATGAATCAGCCGTTTGAATGAATGGGTTGAATGTCAATGACTCACTCATTAAGAGAGTCATATGCTTCATTCCTGAATTAATCAGCTGTTTGAATGAATTGGTTGAATGTCAATGACTCACTCATTAAGAGAGTCGAATGCTTCGTTCCTGAATGAATCAGCCGTTTGAATGAATCAGTTAAAACTCAATGACTCACTCATTAAGAGAGTCAAATGCTTCGTTCCTGAATGAATCAGCCGTTTGAATGAATGGGTTGAATGTCAATGACTCACTCATTAAGAGAGTCGAATGCTTCGTTCCTGAATGAATCAGCCGTTTGAATGAATCGTTTGAAACTCAATGACTCACTCATTAAGAGAGTCAAATGCTTCATTCCTGAATGAATCAGCCGTTTGAATGAATGGGTTGAATGTCAATGACTCACTCATTAAGAGAGTCATATGCTTCGTTCCTGAATGAATCAGCCGTTTGAATGAATCAGTTGAATCACAATGACTCACTCATTAAGAGAGTCGAATGCTTATTTCCTGAATGAATCAGCCGTTTGAATTAATCAGTTGAATCTCAATGACTCACTGCTGCCACCTACTGGTGGTTTTAATTTTACATTTAAAGTGTCATTTTAAAAATAATTTCAAATATCATTATTCAACGTTTTATGCTTAAAACATCAAAACATTATTTTGAGTAACCGTTAGCAGGAGTGATATTGTAATGTAATTCCCCTTTAATTAAACTTCAGAGTTCAGTCACACACATCTCTCCAGGATTGTCTCTCTGGCCATCCTCTCTGTCCGGCGCGGAGCGATACAACAATATGAATCCCGTTGGGATCGGTTATATTGCATTCTTGCTCAATTCACCTTTTAAATAAACTTTGAGGGACTCTTTGAAATAAATAACTCAACGTGATACTGTGAGAGCGGCGCGGGGTCATCTCTCGGCTAACCGCTGTGACACCGTCTTCCAGGAAAATAATCAGCAATTACAGAGCCGGTATAAATATAACCTCCTCACCAGAGACTAAACAATACAGAGCTCAGCACCATTATCTGCATTAATAAAGCCTTTCTCCTGGAACACTAGAGAAGAGAGAACAACAGCAACAGCTCAGAGCCATCAGACTCCAGATCAGACTCTAGAACAGACTCCAGATCAGACTCCAGATCAGACTCCAGATCAGACTCCAGATCAAACTCCAGATCAGACTCCAGATCAAACTCCAGATCAAACTCTGATCAAACTCCAGATCAGACTCCAGATCAGACTCCAGATCAGACTCCAGATCAAACTCCAGATCAGACTCCAGATCAGACTCCAGATCAAACTCCAGATCAGACTCCAGATCAAACTCCAGATCAAACTCTGATCAAACTCCAGATCAGACTCCAGATCAGACTCTAGAACAGACTCCAGATCAGACTCCAGATCAGACTCCAGATCAGACTCCAGATCAGACTTCAGATCAGACTCCAGATCAGACTCCAGATCAGACTCTAGAACAGACTCCAGATCAAACTCCAGATCAGACTCCAGCTCAAACTCCAGATCAGACTCCAGATCAGACTCCAGATCAGACTCCAGCTCAAACTCCAGATCAGACTCCAGATCAGACTCCAGATCAGACTCCAGATCAGACTCCAGATCAAACTCCAGATCAAACTCCAGATCAAACTCCGATCAGACTCCAGATTAAACTCCAGATCAGACTCCAGATCAGACTCCAGATCAAACTCCGATCAGACTCCAGATCAAACTCCGATCAAACTCCAGATCAGACTCCAGATCAGACTCCAGATCAGACTCCAGATCAAACTCCAGATCAAACTCCAGGACAAACTCCAGCTCAGACTCCAGATCAAACTCCAGATCAGACTCCAGATCAGACTCCAGATCAGACTCCAGATCAAACTCCAGATCAAACTCCAGATCAAACTCCGATCAGACTCCAGATTAAACTCCAGATCAGACTCCAGATCAGACTCCAGATCAGACTCCAGATCAAACTCCAGGACAAACTCCAGCTCAGACTCCAGATCAAACTCCAGATCAGACTCCAGGACAAACTCCATTTCAAACTCCAGGACAAACTCCAGCTCAGACTCCAGATCAGACTCCAGCTCAGACTCCAGATCAAACTCCAGATCAGACTCCAGATCAGACTCCGATCAGACTCCGATCAGACTCCAGATCAGACTCCAGATCAGACTCCAGGACAAACTCCATTTCAAACTCCAGGACAAACTCCAGATCAGACTCCAGCTCAGACTCCAGATCAGACTCCAGATCAGACTCCAGATCAGACTTCAGATCAGACTCCAGATCAGACTCCAGATCAGACTCCAGATCAGACTCCAGATCAGACTCCAGATCAGACTCCAGGACAAACTCCAGATCAGACTCCAGCTCAGACTCCAGATCAGACTCCAGATCAAACTCCAGATCAGACTCCAGGACAAACTCCTGGGGCCTGTACCATGATGGTAGTTTAACAAACTCAGGGTTACGGGATTAGTTTCGAGTTGACAAAACCAAACCAATCTATTCAGGCTTTGTTGGTCCCATGATACTGATCATCCGCTTTCTCTGTCAACTCAGGCTTTGATCCTGAGTTTAGGAGTTTAGTTGTGACATCAGCAGTGAACAGCCAATCACACGCTGTGGATCAAGGAAACTGAGATTCACTTCTCGCGAGAGAAGCAATGAGATTCATTTCTCTCTTCTGCAGAATATGACATGATTGAAAAATACTAAGAATTTAAACAAATATACACAGGAAGAAGAAAAGAGCTGTCTATGAAAGAGGACCACTTAAAGAAAAATCTCACTACGCCAATGCAAGTAAAAGTTATGAAGTTAGTTTAGTTGATATAGAGAGAGAATTGAACATGTAAGCTCACATGTACTAATTATTATAGCTTTATTGATTGATTTTAAAGCTTATTTGTATGACCTTTATATATGCTATTTATATTAATTTTAACCAAGTGTCTATTAATGATTGATTAACTAAAATTATACATGTGTAATTGATTAAGGGTATAATTACATAAATTATATCTAAATCATTCAAAAGTATTATTATTATGAATAAGCATTGTTAAAAGCCAGACGCTTTAGTCTTTAAAAAACATTTGCTATGTAGTGACCTTTAATTTGGAGTAGAAAAAGGGGGAGTGACTTTATTGCATCAGAGGTGTGTCACTTTGCTCACAGCTGATTGGTCCAATTTCAGTTTGAGATCTCTTATCCAGAACATGACCTGCCCTGGAGCAGGTTAGCCGTGGAGCGCAAGTTACTATGGAGATGAACACTGCTAAAAGCCAAACCTCTTTAATGGTACCAAAAACCCAGGATTGGCACAAACTAAGCTTAAACACATCTGGCTAGCCAGCTAAACCGGCTTCATGGTACAGGCCCCTGGACAAACTCCAGGACAGATCATTTCACTGCGCTAGACCAACTCTGGGATGCTTTGTGTGAAGAATAGACTGAAATTATATAAAATTAAAATTCAATTTAAAATAAAATGTATAATCCACTGCCTTTAAAGCATTAAATAAATAACAAACAATACATCAATTATGAATTATAATAATAATACATTAATAAAATGATAAAAAAATAGTAATTAAATAGCACAAAAATTCTAAATAAACTCACATTTAGATCAATTAATAAATTATTATTATTATTATTATAGCAAAAAATGAATAAATAATAATAATAATTATTATTATTATGATGCACTAAAAATATAAATCAACAGCACTTATCAAATAATTCATAATAATGATGATAATAATAAATTATTAAATTAAATAATTACAAAAAATCTAGATAAACTCTAGATCAAATGCACTAATCATAATACTAGTAATAATGATGATGATGAATCAAGCAATACATTTAATAAAATAATAAAAATTAATTAAATATCACAAAACAATCTAAATAAACTCAATTCTAGGTCAACTGTATTTATCAACTAAAATTAATTATAAATAATAGTAATAATAGCAACAACAATAATAATCATCATAAACATAATTAAATAGCACAAATAAATCTAAAACTCAAATCTCAACCTCACTAAAATTGTTTTTATTGTTGTTGTTGTTATTATTATTATTATTAATACTAGGCTACTACTACTATTATTATTGTTATTATTAATAATAATAATAATAAAAGAATAACAATTATAATTAAATAGCACAAAAATCTAGATAAACTCAACTCTAGATCTCACTAATCAATCAATTACAATAAAAATATATAAAAAATAAAATAATTAAATTGCACAAAATCTATAAACTGAATTCTAAATCAACTGCATTAATCAACTAAAATTAATAAATAATAATAGTAATAATAACAAGAATCATCATCATAACATAATTAGAACATCAAAACATAATTAAATAGCACAAAAACGTAAAACTCAAATCATCACTAAAAATGTTTTTATTGTTGGTATTATTATTATTAATACTACTACTATAATAATAATAATAATAATAATAATAATAATAATAATAATAATAAATACATTAATAATGATAACAATTATAATTAAATAGCACAAAAATCTAAATAAACTGACCACTTGATCTCACTAATCAATCAATTGCAATAATAATAATAATAATTAAAAAATTAAAAAATTAAATTGCACATTAAAAATAGATAAACTGAATTCTAGATAAACTGCTTTAAACCAAAATGAATAATAATAGTAATAACAACAACAATAATAATAATCATCAACAACATAATAGCACAAAAATCTAGCACTCAAATCTAGATCAACCTCACTAAAATTGTTTTATAGAGTTTTATTGTTTTATATAATAATAATAATAATATTAAATAAAATAATAATATAACAAGTATAATTAAAAAGCACAAAAATCTAGATAAACTGAACTCTAGATCAACTGCATTAAACTTAAATAAATAATAATAAACCTTTCCATGAGTCCATGAGACAGGTCTAGGACAGGTCAGGAATCAGAGAGAGTGAGTGTGTGTGTGTGTGTGTGTGTGTGTGTGTGTGTGTGTGTGTGTGTGTGTGTGTGTGTGTGTGTGTGTGTGTGTGTGTGTGTGTGTGTGTGTGTGTGTGTGTGTGTGTGTGTGTGTGAACTGCTCCTTTAAGAGAAAGATAAGCCAAACACATCCTGCAGTCCTGACTGAGGGGACGTGTGTGTGTTTGATTTGGCCGTTCTGATACTGAAATGGATTCATTTGTATATTTATTCAGCTGCTCATGAACGGCAGCCAAGATGCACAAATTAAAGTCAGAAAGTGAACGTCAAGCGAACATCTCGGACAGCAGCTCCAGCTCCAGCTCCAGCGTTGGAGGAAACCCGACACGCGCTCAGGAGAAGGGGCTGGACGCCGTGCCCACCGGGTTGGAGGTGATTTGTTTTGGCCAGCGTCCTAATCCCAACAATATGTGCTGAAACCTGCCAGGCATTCCTCCGCCGCTCAACCTGTGCGGACGCCAGCATGCGCCGCCATGTGTCACTTGGCTATTAATATGTCGTTTGATTGAGGGGAACCTTCTCAGCTGCACATTTTCCACCCGCGACTCCAACACAAGCAGTGCAGCAGCGGCTCAACGACACTCACCTGAACAACAGCATCGCTCAATCGCCATCATCTTATGATCATGTTTCAGTAAAAACATATGTAGGTCAATATTGCTGGTTCTGGTGCACATAAGAGAACATAACTGTATATTATTCATACACCATTTAGTGGAAAAAAGGGTGGAACTTTAACCTAATTATAAATATACATTTTTTAAAATGTGTATATATTATTTTATTAATAATATTTTTGTATTAATTTTATATTAAATGTTTTAAAATTGAGATAATATATGAACAATTAATATACTATATGTTTAAATGTAAATATATTAATAATACATATTATATTTAACATTTAAATAATATATAAATAATACATTGGGATGGAACACACACACTCACACACTCTCGCACACTCACTCACTCACGTACACACACTCTCAAATATATCATGTATTACTTATTATACTGAAAAACTGAAATAATATATTTATAATTAATATATTATATGTTTAAATGTAAATATATTAATAATACATAATATATTTGGACATTTAAATAAAAAATATATATAATACATTGGGATGGAAGGATGGAACACTCACTTCCACTCACTCACACTCACACACTCTCACACACTCACACACACTCACACACTCTCTCACACACTCTCACACTCACACACACACACACACACACACACACACACACACACTCACACACACACACACACACACACACACACACACACACACACACACACACACACACACACACACACACACACACACACACACTCTCACACTCTCACGCTCTCACACACTCTCACTCACTCTCACACAATCTCACACTCTCACTCACACAATCTCACACTCTCTCACACACACACAATCTCACACTCTCACTCACACAATCTCACACTCTCTCACACACTCACACTCACACACACACTCTCACACTCACTCACACACACACACACACACACTCACACACACACACACACACACACTCTCACACTCTCACGCTCTCACACACTCTCACTCACTCTCACTCACACACACATACACTCTCGCACTCTCACACACACACACACACACACACACACACACACACACACACACACACACACACACACACACACACACACACACACACACACACACACACACACACACTCACACTCACACTCACACTCACACACACTCTCTCTCTCACACACACACACACACACACACACACACACACACACACACACACACACACACACACACACACACACACACACACACACACACTCACACTCACGCACTCTCAAATATATTATGTATTACTTATTATGCTTACTTAGTACTTATTAATTACTTATTGCTTATTACTTATTATTAACATTTTCAAATATAATATATTAACTATAAATATGTTAGTTCAATTTTAATTTTTATATAAATTATTATTTATATATTATTTTATACATTTAATTTTAAAAATATTTAAGTTAATAATAATAATGTATATGGATTTTTATTAACATTGCATACCCACTTCTGTCTACAAAATATATAAAACACAAATATCATCTGAACTGAAAATATTCCAAACTTCAAAAATATAAAGAGAGAAACAGTGTCTGGTCCATTCCTGAGTCGGATCTGTGGCAGGAAGCGTGGCTGTGACCGGGCACATCTCGTCCTGCTGTCCTGTCGCGTCTCCCTGATCCAATCTACATTATGCAAAGTTCGTCCGTCACGCACGGGCCTGATCCCATGCAAACTTCAGATGTCATCTGATCATCTGGAGGGAACGCTGAGGGTTATGACGGCTTCTCCTGTCCAGCGCCAGCACATGTGAAACGCATTTGAATCTCTCATCTAAAACAGGTTGAAAAGACGAATGAACTGCGCATGAAAGAATCAAATATCATCTGTTTTACCTTTCTTTCCCTCACAGTCGGAATGCCACTCCCTGTCAAAACCGCTTAAAGGAAGTCAACAGGCTTGTATTACAAACCCATCCAGAGCAGGAGCTCTGAAACGCCAAAAACACCCCAACGCGAGACACGATCTAATGGCCACAGCTGATACACAAACGCACTCGGGCTCAAGGCGGCGTTTAAAGGCGATCCGCCTGAAGCCAGAAGGAAACTGGTGCCAGAGGAACGGAGAGCTTTGGCAGAGCGTTTCCTCAGACAGCTTCAGTAAACAGATCCGGCCCTTTAAGAGCTCACATTAACGCTTCATTGAAAGCTCTTCACACAGCAGGACAGAAGAGCAAACATCTGGAGAGACACCTGTCCTTACATCAGGACAGAAACACACGAGTATTTACACAACTCACAAAACAACCCTTTGGTAAAGTTGTTGGTAGACACTCTGAGGAAGCTCCATCGGTCAAGTGGACATGATTATAGACAACGACTATATGATGAATCAAAATAAAACAGAAATCGTGATACTCGTTACTCACTCGCTCACTCACACACTCACTCACTCGCTCACTCATTTGCTCGCACACTCACTCGCTCACTCGCACACTCACTCGCTCACTTGCTCGCTCACTTGCTCGCACACTCACTCGCTCACTCACACACTCACTCGCTCACTCACAAACTCGCTCGCACACTCACTCACTCGCTCACTCACTCGCTCACACACTCGCTCACTTGCTCGCACACTCACTCGCACACTCACTCTCTCACTCACACACACTCACTCACTTGCTCACACACTCACTCACTAACACACTCACTTGCTCACTCACACACTCGCACACTCACTCGCTCGCACACTCACTCGCTCACTCACTTGCTCGTACACTCACTCGCTCACTCACTTGCTCGCACACTCACTCGCACACTCACTCGCTCACTTGCTCGCACACTCGCTCGCTCACTCACACACTCACTCACTCACTCGCACGCTCACTCACTTGCTCGCAAACTCACTCACTCACTCACACACTCACTCACTCACTCACACACTCGCTCGCACACTCGCTCGCACACTCACTCGCTCACTCGCTCACTCACTCGCTCACACACTCGCTCACTTGCTCGCTCACTTGCTCGCACACTCACTCGCTCACTCACACACACACTCGCACACTCACTCACTCACTCACACACACACTCGCACACTCACTCACTCACTCACACACACACTCGCACACTCACTCGCTCACTCACACACACACTCGCACACTCACTCGCTCACTCGCACGCTCACTCACTTGCTCACTCACACACTCGCACACTCACTCGCTCACTCACACACTCACTTGCTCGCTCACTTGCTCGCACACTCACTCGCTCACTCACTCGCTCACTCACACACTCGCTCGCACACACACTCACTCGCTCACTCACTCGCTCACTCACACACTCGCTCACTTGCTCGCTCACTTGCTCGCACACTCACTCACACACTCACTCACACACACTCACTCACTCACTCACTCACTCACTCACACACACTCACTCACTTGCTCACACACTCACTAGCTAACACACTCACTTGCTCACTCACACTCACGCTCACTCACCTCACACACGTTCACTCACACACACACTCGCGCACACTCGCAGCTGTCTTCCATTTCCCGCCATGCAGTCGCAGATGGAGATATAGTGTGAACTTTAAGACAGGGATTCTTGGCATTCCTTCAGGTTGTGTGTTACTCCAGCAGACGCTCGTACACACAGAGAAGCTGTGCTCTGGTCTGGTCTGGTCTGGTCTGGGTCTGGGTCTGGGTCTGGTCTGGGTCTGGTCTGGTCTGCTCTGGGTCTGGTCTGCTCTGCTCTGCTCTGGGTCTGGTCTGCTCTGCTCTGGGTCTGCTCTGCTCTGGGTCTGGTCTGCTCTGCTCTGCTCTGGGTCTGGTCTGCTCTGGGTCTGGTCTGCTCTGCTCTGCTCTGGGTCTGGTCTGCTCTGCTCTGGGTCTGGTCTGCTCTGCTCTGGGTCTGCTCTGCTCTGGGTCTGGTCTGCTCTGCTCTGCTCTGGGTCTGGTCTGCTCTGCTCTGGGTCTGGTCTGGTCTGCTCTGGGTCTGGTCTGCTCTGCTCTGGGTCTGCTCTGCTCTGGGTCTGGTCTGCTCTGCTCTGCTCTGGGTCTGGTCTGCTCTGGGTCTGGTCTGCTCTGCTCTGCTCTGGGTCTGGTCTGCTCTGCTCTGGGTCTGGTCTGCTCTGCTCTGGGTCTGCTCTGCTCTGGGTCTGGTCTGCTCTGCTCTGCTCTGGGTCTGGTCTGCTCTGCTCTGCTCTGGGTCTGGTCTGGTCTGCTCTGCTCTGGGTCTGGTCTGGTCTGCTCTGCTCTGCTCTGGGTCTGGTCTGCTCTGCTCTGCTCTGGGTCTGGTCTGCTCTGCTCTGCTCTGGGTCTGGTCTGCTCTGCTCTGCTCTGGGTCTGGTCTGCTCTGCTCTGCTCTGGGTCTGGTCTGGTCTGCTCTGGGTCTGGTCTGGTCTGCTCTGGGTCTGGTCTGGTCTGCTCTGGGTCTGGTCTGCTCGTCTGGTCTGCTCTGGGTCTGGTCTGGTCTGGTCCTGGTCTGGTCTGGTCTGGTCTGGTCTGCAGATGAGCTGTTTACAGCAGGTCTTGTAGTGGCTCGTTGCTTAATAACTCAGGAATGCTAATTAAACTCATCAGGAAACGAGAGATCCGACTGGATGTAAAGCAGCACAACATCACGTCTTCAGCGCCTCAATATCAGCCCAAATCTGATGAGGCGGGCCAGTCATTCCTGATCAGCCTTTTTTGATTCATTAAAAGAACCTGTTCATGTGAATCATCTGTTTGTGAATCAGTCTGATCATGAGGTCAAACGATTCTCACAACTCAAGTGGATATAATAAACATGTAATAAGTCAAACATGAAACCCTGAACGACCCTTTGATTGCACTCGCAGAGGAACGTCTGATATAAAACAGAGCAGCCGTGCGAGTCAAGAGCATAAAATATTACCCAAATACTATAATGTTCCCTCGTCCTATGCTCCATACTCTACACGTCTGCTGCAGTTTATTTAGTTTCTCCCTAAAGTACACTTATAAAATAAGATTTCATGCATCAAAAATGTAGTTTATCATGTTCCACCATGACTAAACTAAACAGGCTGATCTTGCTACTGTACCTTTAAGACTAGCTTTAAGATATGCAAATGCCCTCTGATATGATTGGACAACCTTTGCATCAATTCCATTATTCACTTGATTAATGACACAAGCACTGGCTCATTAACATAAGCACCTCCCAAATTTACATGAACATGCATTGATTTGTGAAAGGGGCGGTGATATGTTAATGAGCTTTTGACTTCCATATATGGACAGGAGAAGTTAAGAGCTCTTAAAGCTACAGTACGTTTATTCTGCTTCTTTGAAAGTTGATTTGACTTGTGAAATGACTCATTTTAAGCTGCAGTGAGCGCCGTTAGGTCATAGAAAAGCAAAGCTAAACCCAAAGCAAACATGCAAATCCACTCCAGTCTAAATAATTAGTCATAATGATTTTGAGGGCTTCAGCTCTGATCTCGGAGGGACGTGTGTGTGTGTGCGCTGGCCGGACGGAGCGGGCTCTGCTGTAAATGGATCGATATCAATATGTCCTCGTCTCTGGACACTGATCTGGTCTGTTTCAGTCCGATCGCATCTGAAGGGAAGACATCACGCTCGCTCTCGTACTAAATGAGCCGCAACTAAACCACATGCAATTTATTAGTTTTTTTTAATATTGCTATTTAAGTTAAATTTACTTTTATTTCAATTTTAGTTTATTTCCAGTTAATTTTAGTTCTTCAACTTAAAAAAACCCAATGCGGATAAATAAATCAAATTATTTTAGCTTTGTTTCAATGAACAGATATGTTTTTAATAGTTTTAGTTTATGATAATAACCCTGCAATTACCACATTACATTTTTTTCACAAAATGTGAATTTTATAAACAGTATTTTTTATTATTATTATTTTATTTTACATTTCATTTATATTTTATTTTACATTTTATTGTCATTATAATTTTTTTAATAATTTTTGAGAGTGCAACGACAAATTTTGTTAATGCATGTGTTATTTTTTATTTTATGTCACAATTAATTTACTTATAAAATATGACTCATGAAAAAAAACATTTATTTACAAAAATACAAAGCAAATTTAAGTATTTATGATGTTGTTTTTAATGTTGTTAATTTTTTTTTTAATATCAAAATTAAAGTATTTGGTAATAAGCTAAATTACATTCAACACAATTTTTAATATATATATATAAACCATTTTTGTCAATGTAATTTAGCTTATGCATTTGTAAATTATTTTATTTTATATAATTTTTTTTTAATACAAAATAGGATTTATGAATACATAAGCTAATGCACAATATCTTATTTATATTTTTTATTTGTGTGTATATATACATATATATATATACATATATATATATATATATATATATATATATATATATATATATATATATATATATATATATATATTATATATATATATATATAGTGTGTATATATTTATTATATGTGTGTATTTATTTTACATTTTACTTTCATTATTATAAGTTTTTAAATAATTTTTTTGAGTGCAACGACAAAATCATGGATTTAATTCCCAGCAAAAATGACATGCATGAATGAATAAATATGTTTGATTAATTTATTTAAATAAAAACATTGCCAAATGCATGTATGTAAATGTAAATACCACCAGAGGGAAGTTGAGAAACATGCATTTAAATAATAAATATCTTCTTTTTTTTTTTTTTTTGAGTCTGTGCACCTGCTTTAACCATTAATTCAAAACCCCTGACATCACAATCATAATACAGATTTCATACGCATATTCCACAACACTATGAAGGCCTTTCCATGACCATACAAGATCGAGAAAAACATCCCGAGCTGACAACTCAGAAATGTGTTGCAGGTCAAACTGAGCCGGAATACAAGCGTTAACCTCTTTAAAGGAACATCATGACATAAAAGCGATGGAATATGTCCGATCCTGCTCTCCACAGAAGCTGAAGCTGTGCTCTGAGCTCATCAAACACTGCACTAAACCTGGAAGTCTTCCATGTTCTGACCTCACAGAAAGGACTCGAAGGGGTTCATTTCTCAAAAACACAATGAACACATTAAACCCCCAAACAATTAGATTTTCTCACCCAGCATCTCGAGCTTCCCCAGTCCGTGTGTGATGCAAGATGCCCTGACTCATCCCATCATCTCCCAGCAATCACATTAGGCTTCCCAGAGCTGGAGAAATTAGATTTGAGCCGCACTCCACCGTCCGCGCGCTTCCTCCAGCACTTCCTTCACTCCGGCTAATGGGAGGCCCACTCTCCGGATCGGATCATCTCTCCGGGACCCGAGGACGCAGGGCCGCAGCTTGAAATAATTCACCACCTCTGTTCTCTCCATCAGATCGAGTGTCCTCGCGCGCGTCCACTGGGGTTTCATTGCCCCGAGCTGCACTGGAAGTGGATCAAGATGGCCACGACTCGGACCCAGAGCTGCGGGTCGAGCTGTGCGAGATGCTTACACTCTCAGAACCCGACTAACCGCACATCATAATCTAACATCTTTCATCATCATGGTCCAGTTTTCATGATCTAATCAAATTCTGGAGGAATACAAATATGTGTTTATCTGTTATCATATGCAGCTCAAATATCATATTTACTGAAGTTGCGTTCACAAAAAAATTTGAACTATTTGCAACCATTCAATTCATATTCACAAGATGAGACTCTCAGATGCGAGACATGATTAGTGAACGCAGATTCACCAAACAATGAACACATGTAGAAACACTGAGAGATGTGCAAACATGCCTGTGTTTATGAGCCGGGTTATGAGTTATCAGTCAGTCGCTGTTTGCAAAAATATATATATATATGCATGTAATTTGGCCAATGCATGTGTCACAATTAATTTACTCACAAAATATGATTAATGGGAAAAAAAACATTTATTTACAAAAATAAAAAGCAGATTGCAGTATTTACAATGTTTTTAATGTTTAACTTTTTTTTTAATTTTATATAAAAATTAAAGTATTTGGTAATGTAATGCATAAGCTAAATTACATTCAACAAAATTTGTATATATATAAAAATTGTCAATGTAATTTAGCTTATGCATTTGTTAATACTTATTTTATATCAAGTTTTTATTTATTTATTTTT
>CM042259.1:46267914-46315414 GCA_023566225.1 Romanogobio albipinnatus | reverse complement strand
TGATTGTGATAAAAAATAAACAACATCATAATGACTGTAATCTGCTTTTTATGTGCTCGTTAAATATCGGAGAGGCCTGGCATCTCTCCAGCGATGCTTTACTACAGCGTCTGATTTAAACCAAAGCTTGAGTTTGATTCAGTTCAAACGGTCCATTCAAATGAATCAGTTCAAGACTCTGATTCAATGATTCAAATCCATCATCATAAATGGGAAATTTGAACTGAATCAAACTTCAAAATGTTTAATGCAAGAAGTAGATTACAGTAAAAAAAAGTTTTTTTTTTTATAAATATTTAATATTTTTAATTTTTATAAACCAATATAACAGTACATAAAATAAACAATTATATATTTATAAGTATATAAGTAAATATATATAAAATGTAAACATTGTTTATTTTATGTACTGTTATATTGGTTTATGAATTCCATTTTTATTTTTACTGTAATCTAAAATCTGTATTTTTACTGTAATTTTTACTTGCATTTTGATTCAGTTCAAACTGTCCATTTCAATGAATCAATTTTAGACTGATTCAATGATACATTTGCACCATCACTCAAAAATGTTCATAAGTCTTTCAGCTTCTTTTCATATATTAAGTTGTTTTTGTAAAAAATGTAAATACATAACTATTGTTTCATTTTAACAGTATTCAACTTTTTTAATGAACATCTTGAGATTTAATTCAGTTCCATTTCAATGAATCTCTGATTCAACTCTGATTCAATTGAATTATTGCTCAGAAATTTTGATATGCATGATATTTTTTCGAATGTTACTTTTTTTTTTTTAAATAAAAATGTAAGTAGGTAAGTATTGTTGCTTATTTATATGTATGCTACTGTTAAATTGGTTCATAGAAATGTAATGAAAATGATTCAATATTTATTAGAAATATATAAAAATGATTAAATATTAAGATAAAAATGTTTTATGTGGGTTTACAGTGTGAGTGAAAGACTGGACGGTGATAAACAACACATAATAGTAAACATCTATGAATAGAAAACAACATCTATCATGATGTCATCACTGAACACAACAAACACGGAGAGTTCGGAAACCTGTCTGGAAAGAGTGTGGGATCGACTAAAAGAGTCATTGAGGAATCAGAATCAGAAGTGTTCTAGGACTCAAGGCTCCAGTCTTCTATCTGAATCCCCACAGAGCAGCGCCCTGCCATCTTCCGAGTGGAACACAACGCCCATAATGCATCTGTGCTCTGATTTAATGGAGCGCTGAGCCCGTCTTCAACACTTTGAGTGATTCACACGCACTCTTACCGGCAGCCTTTAAAACGCTTGCTGAGAACGTCTCCCGAAACACTTCATGAAGAGCTGACGGTCAACAAACACGACCCGCGCTGATGGATGGATGGATGGCGTGCATTAATGGAGGGGTTTGAATTGTTTCCCCGTGTGCGGGTCGCCCCGGTGGGATATCAAAGACGGAGCGGCCGTAAATCTCCCGCTGCCCGCAGTCGCCGTGTCAAAAGCCAGACGCATTTAGTTTGCAGCGTGTGACACGATGAAGAGATAATAACTCAAATCATCTGTGCTGCTTTCATCTCCAGAGCTTCAGAGAGAGATCAGAGATGTGCGTTTGATTCCTTTCACATGAGACACTTCATGTGTGATGATGGGAACCGCCACACGCCACATACCAGAAAAACACAAGTGAATCTAAAGACTGTCATCATAAATGACTCTCGGCCTCACAGTGAACAATTCATCAGTGCAAGTTATTATAATGTTTACATGATCATTCATTTAAATTTCTCCACTTCTGAAAACTAATTTGATTTGACACACAACACTGTCACAACAGCCTAGCAACACCCTGGAAACCACACACAACACGGTCATAACGGCCTAGCAACACCCTGGAAACGACACACAACACTGTCACATCAGCCTAGCAACACCCTGGAAACCACACACAACACTGTCACATCAGCCTGGCAACACCCTGGAAACCACACACAACACTGTCACATCAGCCTGGCAACACCCTGGAAACCACACACAACACTGTCACATCAGCCTAGCAACACCCTGGCAGCCACACACAACACTGTCACATCAGCCTGGCAACACCCTGGCAGCCACACACAACTCTGTCACATCAGCCTGGCAACACCCTGGCAGTCACACACAACACTGTCACATCAGCCTGGCAACACCCTGGCAGCCACACACAACTCTGTCACATCAGCCTGGCAACACCCTGGCAGTCACACACAACACTGTCACATCAGCCTGGCAACACCCTGGCAGCCACACACAACACTGTCACATCAGCCTGGCAACACCCTGGCAGTCACACACAACACTGTCACATCAGCCTGGCAACACCCTGGCAGCCACACACAACACTGTCACATCAGCCTAGCAACACCCTGGCAGCCACACACAACACTGTCACATCAGCCTAGCAACACCCTGGCAGCCACACACAACACTGTCACATCAGCCTGGCAACACCCTGGAAACCACACACAACACTGTCACATCAGCCTGGCAACACCCTGGAAACCACACCCAACACTGTCACATCAGCCTAGCAACACCCTGGCAGCCACACACAACACTGTCACATCAGCCTAGCAACACCCTGGAAACCACACACAACACTGTCACATCAGCCTGGCAACACCCTGGAAACCACACACAACACTGTCACATCAGCCTAGCAACACCCTGGCAGCCACACACAACACTGTCACATCAGCCTAGCAACACCCTGGAAACCACACACAACACTGTCACATCAGCCTAGCAACACCCTGGAAACCACACACAACACTGTCACATCAGCCTAGCAACACCCTGGCAGCCACACACAACACTGTCACATCAGCCTAGCAACACCCTGGCAGCCACACACAACACTGTCACATCAGCCTAGCAACACCCTGGAAACCACACACAACACTGTCACATCAGCCTGGCAACACCCTGGAAACCACACACAACACTGTCACATCAGCCTAGCAACACCCTGGCAGCCACACACAACACTGTCACATCAGCCTAGCAACACCCTGGAAACCACACACAACACTGTCACATCAGCCTGGCAACACCCTGGCAACCACACACAACACTGTCACATCAGCCTAGCAACACCCTGGCAGCCACACACAACACTGTCACATCAGCCTAGCAACACCCTGGAAACCACACACAACACGGTCATAACAGCCTAGCAACACCCTGGCAGCCACACACAACACGGTCACATCAGCCTAGCAACACCCTGGCAGCCACACACAACACTGTCACATCAGCCTAGCAACACCCTGGCAGCCACACACAACACTGTCACATCAGCCTAGCAACACCCTGGAAACAACACTGTCACATCAGCCTAGCAACACCCTGGAAACCACACACAACACTGTCACATCAGCCTGGCAACACCCTGGAAACCACACACAACACTGTCACATCAGCCTAGCAACACCCTGGAAACCACAAAACTATATCCTATAGCATCACTGAGGTGGTTTTTGATCTTCAGATAATGTAAACTCTAGTTAGTTAGTAGTATAGATGGACAGCTCTTGTACTTGTGTTACACTTCACATTCTGCACATGAGCAGCGGCCCCTTCAACAACACTGCCACCTCTGTGATCATTAATGCTAACCCACAATCCTCTGCTCTCATTGGCCGAGCTCACTTCCTGCAATTATGAAGGCGGAAGACGGAGGTCAAAGGTCAACTAATGCAGCTCAGACTGCAGACAGAAGTACAGCTGCTGAGCGAGAGCAAACACACAATACTTATTTTATTTGGTAACCGATAACATATACATACGCATACGCATACGCGCACACACACACACACACACACACATGCACGCGCACACACGCACACACACACGCACACACACACACACACACACACACACACGCACAACGAACATACATGCACGCACACACACATACATGCACACACACACACAAACATGCACACACACACACACACACACACACATACATGCACAACGAACATACATGCACACACACACACACGCACAACGAACATACATGCACACATACATACATACATGCACACACACACACACACACACACGCACAACGAACATACATGCACGCACACATACATGCACACACACACGCACGCACAACGAACATACATGCACGCACACATACATGCACACACACACACACGCACAACGAACATACATGCACGCACACATACACACACACGCACAACGAACATACATGCACGCACACATACATGCACACACACACACACAAGATATGAAATATGACATATGATATGATATAATATAATCTGATTCAACCCACAAAAAAAATAAAATAAATAAAAAAAAAAAAAAAAAACATATCTTTATATAAAAAACCGTATCAGCACCCTAGCAACACCCTGGTAACCACAAAGTGTTATGTGTTATAATAATTGAAATTTCCATGGAAAAATGGGCTTATGTATGAAATAACCACGAGTAACGCCTATTTGTGGTCTATTAGAGCCCTTCCTGCTCCGTATATTCACATCACACGAGTCGCGGGTTCAGCAGAACTCAGATTCATGCTGACCGTGGCAGCGCCTCTGAATCTGAAATAAACTCATTATTCGGACTCTAAACTCTGACCTCTGCAGCTCCGGGCTTGAAATTTACCTTGGTGAAGGAATCTCACACGCCTCCGTTCTCCAGGAACATCAGAAGCTTGTTAAATTCTCCCAGAAGCCCTTGGGGTATGCAGATTCAGAGCGGAGGGACACGCACAACAGATCCTTTTACGCGCCGCTCACACAAAGGCGCAGTGTTCGGCGGCGCAACATTAATGTTAGGAGATGTTGGGAAACACAGCTGAAGGGGACGGTGTTCAGAGGGAGTCTAATGAGATGAGAAACCACAGGAACAAACACGAGACGTCACACACTCACCGTCCATCAGGACACACTGACCATACAAAACACATTTCATTCGGAGAGACCGATGGACCGGATGGTCATGCAAAATATTCAGGTCAATAACTCCACCTGCTCGTCTGACGGACACACTCCAGTCCAGTTCTACACATTTCACAGCAGCATTCGCAATAAATAATGGCCTTTTATTTGCCTAAATATTTATTTAGTATTTTTGACTATTATACATATTTATGAGAGAGAGAGAGAGAGTATATTGCCAAATGTATTGTGCCGCCCCTTCAGGTGTTCAATCTCTTCATGGCTACAGGTGTGTAACTCAAGCTCTAGTCCTGCAGACGCTTCTACACACATCAGTGAGAGAATGGGCCGCTCTCAGGAGCTCAGAGAACTCAAGCTCTAGTCCTGCAGACGCTTCTACACACATCAGTGAGAGAATGGGCCGCTCTCAGGAGCTCAGAGAACTCAAGCTCTAGTCCTGCAGACGCTTCTACACACATCAGTGAGAGAATGGGCCGCTCTCAGGAGCTCAGAGAACTCAAGCGTGGGGCCGTGATCGCTGGACACCTGTGCAAGAAGTCCAAATATTATACTAAATATTCCACGCTCAACTCAAAGTCGCCAACTTTCTGCAGAGTCAATAGACCTCCAAACTTCTGTGTCCTTCAGATGAGCTCAAGAACAGTGTGTAGAGCTTCATGGAATGGGTTTCCATGGCCGAGCAGCTCATCCAAGCCTTACATCACCAAGCGTGGGATGCAGTGGGGTAAAGCGCGCCACCTCTGGACTCTAGAGCAGTGGAGACGTGTTCTCTGAGTGACCAATCACGCTTCTCTGTCTGACAATCCCATGGACGAGTCTGGGTTTGGCGGTTGCCAGGAGAACGGGACTTGCCTGACTGCATTGTGCCAAGTGTAAAGTTTGGTGGAGGGGGGATTATGGGGTGGGGTTGTTTTTCAGGGGTTACAACTCTTAATGCTTCACCAAGACATTTTGGACAATTTCATGCTCCCAACTTTGTGGGAACAGTTTGTGGATGAGCTCCTGTCCCAGCATGACTGACCAGTGCACAAAGCGTCGCTCCATAAAGACATGGATGACCGAGTTTGATGTGGAGGAACTGGACTGGCCTGCACAGAGTCCTGACCTCAACCCGATAGAACACCTTTGGGATGAATTCGAGCGGAGACTGAGAGCCAGGCCTTCTCGGCCAACATCACAAATGCGCTTCTAGAAGATTTCCCATAAACACACTCCTAAACCTTGAGGAAAGCCTTACCAGAATATTAAGTAAATATTTGATATTTTTACAGTTGTACATGATTATTACTGCCTGGGTAAACACCAGCTTTCTGTGTCCCACCCTGCTCTCTTGATACTGGAGTCATCCATCAGAACCCACTGATCAACCGCAAGAGCTAAAGTGAGTTTGTGTGAAACGGCAGGCTGTGACCCGCCGTGACATCACATCCGCGGCCCAATGAAAACCCACCGCCAACAGAGCGTGGCACCACGGCACATTTTCACACACAAGGGCACATTTTTATATTAGCAGTAAAACAGCACCGGCCCACTGGGTTTAATTCAAACAAGCCTACGGCCGCCAGAGCCAGACCACACAGACAAAACCAGCACTTTCCCACACGCAGGCTTTTAGAAATCCCACCCAAAACACACATCAGGCCCTGTAATGGCTTTCTCTCATTACGCCGCAGTATAAATGACTCCTGTAGCCGCTGACACTCAATAACGGCCCCCGCCGACACACTCCCAAAGAACCGCTTATCAGACACACGATACTCACGGCACAACACACGGCCGACCCGCTCCGGCTGAGGTCAGATCCCATCCGCAGGACAAATCTGTTGGCTTTACGTCATCACCAAAGTCATATCACAGCTCTCAAACAGATGAAAGCACATGCTGCATATATTCAGTAAGGAGTACTCGTTTATCTGGATCAGAACTAGGGCTGCTCGATTAATTGAAACGCAATCGCGATTTGGCTTATGTGCGATTATAAATGCTCAGCGTGTCAGAGCTGATCTGAGATCAGGAGTAAACGCTGCTCCGTCTGAAAGCACTGTGAGTTTGAGCAACATGTGTCAAACATCTTCACAAACTAGGGCTGTCAAAATGTCTGAAAAGCTAAATTCGAAATTCTTTCATAAATATTAGCAAAATTAGAATTATATTCGAATTCTAAAGGCAATTTTTAAATGTTAGATGGAAAATGTACAGTATGGTCTCCTGTGGCCACAAGAGGGCGCAACAAGCAAATGTAAACCAAATCAAGCATCGCGTATTTTATTGAAATGAAATGACATTCACTTTTTAAACAACTAGGAGAACGGGACTTGCCTGACTGCATTGTGCCAAGTGTAAAGTTTGGTGGAGGGGGGATTATGGGGTGGGGTTGTTTTTCAGGGGTTACAACTCTTAATGCTTCACCAAGACATTTTGGACAATTTCATGCTCCCAACTTTGTGGGAACAGTTTGTGGATGAGCATTAACTTTTTTTAAACAACTATTATTAAATAAAATATAATTTCATTAATGAGCATATAAGGAAAATTAGGTAACAAAAGTGCAAAAAAAATGCAAGTGCATCAGTGACCTGACAAGAGCTTCAACAGGAAACCTAATGTGGACACAAAAGAGCAAACGGACATCCAGAAACGATCCATTTCCACTCACTAAACATCTTCATATTGTACTATCAACTCGACCTGCAGCGAGTGCTGAGTGTTTTTTGCTGAGGTATGATCAAGTATGTCTTTGCCAGCTGCGCAATATGTGGATACATTTATACCGCATGATTTTTGCCACCGAGAGGATTTTCGTCAGCAGGTAACAGCTATTTTGCCTAAAATCACCTTAAAGGGGCTATATGCAACTTTTCCCCCAAAATAAACGTAACTATAGCCTTTTTATTTTACCATTTATGACTCAAACATCTCCTGATGAGCATACTGACACCTTGTCCGCTCACAGTGGGTGCACCTATAAGCCTGTATCCTATTTTTCATATTTTCTGACGGGTCGTCTTTTCCCGCGCTGTCTGCGGATGTGACGTCAAGCGCGTTCATGTTAAACGTTTCAGATCACTCTGCCTGCCACCACCGCTAGTCAGCGAGTAGCCTACACTCGCAAGCAGTGCAATGGATTTAACGAATACACAGAAGAGACCCAGGACAACTCGGACACCAACAGTAACTCCACAGAAGACTAAAAAAGTTAAACCCCTGACAAGTGGCCAAAAAAGGTCGAAGATTGAGAGAGACCGGCGCATTGCAAGGACTAGAGTGAACATCGGCTTCGCATTTGACTTCGCATATATATATATATATATATATATATATATATATATATATATATATATATATATATATATATATATATATATATATATATATATATATATATATATATATATATATATATATATATATATATATAAACAAAAATAAATATGAATAGTGCATCAGTAATGTAAAGTCTTTTTGGGTGTCTAGAAAAGCGCTATATAAAACTGATGGATTATTTATTATATAGCCATGTAAAGCTACATTATATTGTTTGTTGTTTCTATATCTTAACAAAAAATAAGAGGTAAATGAAGATGTAAAGTGTGATGCATTTTATTTCACATAAGACATGTAGTCAATAAATATTGCTAAATAGTATTATGTATATGTGTCTTTCATACTTGGTGATAGTAAGCAACTTGTGTATAATAAGTGGTCAAGGACAGTGCTCAGTCGTCAAGGACAGTGCTCAGATTTGTGTTTTTAATATTCTAGGAAAGTTTCGGTCTGTGCGCCCTTCATCAGCGTGCATGCCAATGGCGAAATGGGTTTATTTATTTATTTAATGGATAAATTTTTTGTGTAGTTTGTCAGCTACACGTTTGACGTTTTGATAAGAGAACACTTATCTCAAACATTATATGTATTTGACTGTTCTTACCTCTGTAAACATAATGTTGACCTCCTTGCAGCAGATGACTTGTGAAGTGTACACGTACGAGTGCGCGCTGCGAGAGCGAGCAGAAATGAAGATCAGTTCTGTTTTTTGGCCACAGGTGTCAGTCGCGAGTTTAAATTTCAGAAAAACGCATATAGCCCCTTTAACAGGTCTTTAATTGCTCATTGCTGCGGTTGATCTGACACTGCCAGCCATTTTGGCATGTCTTGTCTTCTTCTTTGCGCTTGGCCCCGGTATTGCTGCTTGCAGCTATATTCTTTCATTTATATCCATCTCATGCTCCTACGCCCTGATGGCCTTCTTCTGCTCTGCTCTGTGTCTGACTGAATACGCCGTTGAACAGGTTGCCCATTTTTTACAGCCGCACCGCTGTACTGGATAAACAAGCCGTGTCCGTTCCGTCATCATCATGTCTCGCGTGCCTCTACCAAAAATTTGAATGCACAGTTTTTTCATTCGAATGTGCTTTTTTTTTTTTGTAAATTCGACGAATATTCGAAATTCGAATTTTTTTTGGACAGCCCTATCACAAACTAGTAGGCGTGTAACGGTACACGTATTCATACCGAACCGTTTGGGTACAGGGCTCTCGGTTCGGTGCGCGTGTGTACCAAATGCAATCTTTAACAGTTCACAGTCGGCTTGTTGTAAGCGCAGAACACACTTCAATCCGAGTTCCCACACGAACATATTAAGTATTCAGTCCATTTTATCACGAAATTCATGATAAATGCCGTTTTGACGCTCTTTAATGTGATGACTGATCACTTATAGGCGCGTCAATTCAAGCGCGCGCGAGTGAACGCGATCATCTCTTCCAGAAGAATAAACATGAATTAATATCTTAAGGTGTGTTAAGGATAACACTCACTGAAACCTATCATATGTCGTGTAATCGCTCATCAGTGTTTCAATCGCGGAAAGACGTCAAACAGCTTGTAAACAATGTCATGCAGAATCACGTTTACTCAGAAGCCCTTCAGTGTCCACAGCTGTAGCTCACTAGAGAAATCAACTCTTTCACTGAATACATGCACTATATTAGCCGTTATATATATATATATTAATTCTACTTAACCTGTTAGTAGAATAGTAGAGTTTATTAAATATGTCATGAAAATGACAGTCACTAAGATTATATTTCGACAACGAATTGGAGAAAAAACATAATTTTATAATTAGATTTAGGAGTTAATGCAAAAACAGCCTTATGTGAAGTTTACACGTTTGCACACATTGTGTTATTTGAGTGTTGATTATTATATCTAAACATGAATATCAGCTGACTCTAGGCTCATAGTTTGGGCTCTGTTGTTCACCTTTAATATTATAGTAATAATGTGCAAGTAAGGGCTCCCTATATAGTTTACAGCATTATCTTTAAGAAACTTTTCGTTATAATTTAATTCATTTAAGGACAGACACAATTTTTTCAGTAAACCACTGTTTAATAAAAAATAAATAAAAAGCCATTTTTTAAAACTGCTGTACCGAACCGGGACTTCAAAACCGAGGTACGTACCGAACCGTCAGTTTTGTGTACCGTTACACCCCTACAAACTAGTAATGCGAAGCGTTCATAAACCTGCTGTCCAACCAAATACTACATTTAATAACATGTTTTAACTCACTTAAAACTTGGCTTCTGATCACAGAATGTCAATCAGCACTGCATACTTTATTATGAAAATACCCGAGAAGGCTTGAAGAACTCAAATACACCATATCTTGTCGCAGAAGTATTATCTTCATGTTTAATCAGTCAAAGCGTTTCTATCTTCTCTTTATTCAGCTACAGAGCGAGCTTCACATTAGGGATTACATGAAAACAAACGATTACTTCTCAGGTGCAAATGTGCCGTTTCTGCTCGAGGGCGCCCTCTGGCCTCCGGTATGAATGACACTTTTGGGTAGAAAATAAGAAAAATAAAACGTCTCTCTAAATAAATTTAAATGACAATCCATATGTTTTTCTTCAATGTACAGGAGTTTTAATCTCCACAGTGGATGCATGAAAGGCTCATATTTCATATTAAAGACATAGACTTTAAGAAATTGATATCAACGATAAAAAGCACAGATTTGTATAATAATAATAATAATAGTTTTTTACAATACATCGACCTTTCTAATGATTTTTAGTCACAGGCTGTCTGCATACTAACAGGTAACCCATAATTTTTTGTTTTCTGTAAAATATAAATATTATTATTATTATTATTATTATTATTATTATACTGGAATATTTATTCTTAAATGCTCCGTTTTAATTTTTTAATAATGAATGTTATTGTAATAGTAATATTTCTTATTTTTATTTGGCAATAATAATAATAATCATAATTATTATCATTAGTCACATTAATATATAAACACAAAATGCTATAAACACACACTTTTCATTTGTAAAAATTTATAAATAATAATAATAATTTCATTTTAAATCGCAATTTTAACCAGAATAATCGCAATTAGATATTTTCCCCAAATCATCCAGCCCTAATCTGAACCCAGAGAATCAGCCTCCCAAAATCACACAGCGCTCATTATCGTCCAGATGACGGGAGTGAAACGAGTATTAACTTTCCGTGAAAGCTGAAGTGTGTCATTTATTCAACGCTAAAATACTTTCTCACGTCCCCAATTGAACATGAACGGCCCAACTTCAGATTCGACCAATGATGTGAGTTTGGGGGCGGGTCTATCTGCCCGAATGGCCAATGGCAGGGGAGCGTTTAGGGAAACTGTTTGAAAACAGTCATTTTCCCAATTCAATCAGATGCCAAAATTACACACCACACCTTTAAAAACACTTTCATTGCAAACCGACCCTTAAGATGCATTTATGACAATCACAATTATCCAATGCAAAACAAACAAACATTAAATACCAGAGGAATCAAAGGTAAATTAAAAACCGCCTTCTTACCTCAGTCTGATGAATAAAGCTCCTTATGGATTTATGATGCTCAGATCTCTCAACATCTACAAAAACAGCCAAACAATGTTTCGTAAGACCTTGATGAAGCTCAATAAATCACAAAAGGAGTTGTGCAATATTATTTATTAGCTATAGGAATAACCGGTTAAACACCTTCAGGAATCATTCCCGATTAAACTGTAATTTTGTTCATCAAGAGAACAATGTTTGACTTCATTGTTATTAATTTGCATACTTGATCATCTACATCTAAAGTAATACAACAACTCAAATCGACTGATTTTCGTCCATCGCAACAGATGCATTTCATTTTTCTTGAACTAGTGTCGGTAAAACTCAAGTGTTGACCGTCAGTGAGAGATTCGGTGAGACCCGGAGCGCGAGATTCACGAGAAAACGCCGAAACTTTCGTGAATACGAGCGCGAGTCAAATCAGTGGAAATGAACGGGGACTTCATCGGTACACACGGCGGATCAAACACTCGAAGTCTCGGTGAATGTGTCAGACTGGCGATTAAACACTCACCTTCATTCACGAGCCTCTAAAGTCCCTCAGAGAGCCTCACCAGCTCCTCGCGCGCGTGTCCGCGGAACATACAAACATTCAGCGAAGGATTACTCGGTGCCGTGAGACTGAACGAACTCCTTCTGCCTAACTCAAGGAGGAAAGCTGGTTTTCTTTCCTTCAGTCTCTCTCTCTCTCTCTCTGTGTGTGTGTGTGTGTGTGTGAGGCGCAGAGGCTCCAACCACTGACGCCTCAGAGAAATACACCTCAGTGCGCCTCCTCATCCTGCAGAAACACACCAGCACAACCCTTCAAGCTCACATTAATAACACAAACACACCAGCACAACCCTTCAAGCTCACATTAATAACACAAACACACCAGCACAACCCTTCAAGCTCACATTAATAGCACAAACACACCAGCACAACCCTTCAAGCTCACATTAATAACACAAACACACCAGCACAACCCTTCAAGCTCACATTAATAGCACAAACACACCAGCACAACCCTTCAAGCTCACATTAATAACACAAACACACCAGCACAACCCTTCAAGCTCACATTAATAACACAAACACACCAGCACAACCCTTCAAGCTCACATTAATAGCACAAACACACCAGCACAACCCTTCAAGCTCACATTAATAACACAAACACACCAGCACAACCCTTCAAGCTCACATTAATAACACAAACACACCAGCACAACCCTTCAAGCTCACATTAATAACACAAACACACCAGCACAACCCTTCAAGCTCACATTAATAACACAAACACACCAGCACAACCCTTCAAGCTCACATTAATAACACAAACACACCAGCACAACCCTTCAAGCTCACATTAATAACACAAACACACCAGCACAACCCTTCAAGCTCACATTAATAACACAAACACACCAGCACAACCCTTCAAGCTCACATTAATAACACAAACACACCAGCACAACCCTTCAAGCTCACATTAATAACACAAACACACCAGCACAACCCTTCAAGCTCACATTAATAACACAAACACACCAGCACAACCCTTCAAGCTCACATTAATAACACAAACACACCAGCACAACCCTTCAAGCTCACATTAATAACACAAACACACCAGCACAACCCTTCAAGCTCACATTAATAACACAAATACACCAGCACAACCCTTCAAGCTCACATTAATAACACAAACACACCAGCACAACCCTTCAAGCTCACATTAATAACACAAATACACCAGCACAACCCTTCAAGCTCACATTAATAACACAAATACACCAGCACAACCCTTCAAGCTCACATTAATAACACAAATACACCAGCACAACCCTTCAAGCTCACATTAATAACACAAACACACCAGCACAACCCTTCAAGCTCACATTAATAACACAAATACACCAGCACAACCCTTCAAGCTCACATTAATAACACAAATACACCAGCACAACCCTTCAAGCTCACATTAATAACACAAATACACCAGCACAACCCTTCAAGCTCACATTAATAACACAAATACACCAGCACAACCCTTCAAGCTCACATTAATAACACAAACACACCAGCACAACCCTTCAAGCTCACATTAATAACACAAACACACCAGCACAACCCTTCACGCTCACATTAATAACACAAACACACCAGCACAACCCTTCAAGCTCACATTAATAACACAAACACACCAGCACAACCCTTCAAGCTCACATTAATAACACAAACACACCAGCACAACCCTTCAAGCTCACATTAATAACACAAATACACCAGCACAACCCTTCAAGCTCACATTAATAACACAAACACACCAGCACAACCCTTCAAGCTCACATTAATAACACAAACACACCAGCACAACCCTTCAAGCTCACATTAATAACACAAACACACCAGCACAACCCTTCACGCTCACATTAATAACACAAACACACCAGCACAACCCTTCAAGCTCACATTAATAACACAAACACACCAACACAACCCTTCAAGCTCACATTAATAACACAAACACACCAGCACAACCCTTCAAGCTCACATTAATAACACAAACACACCAGCACAACCCTTCAAGCTCACATTAATAACACAAACACACCAACACAACCCTTCAAGCTCACATTAATAACACAAACACACCAGCACAACCCTTCAAGCTCACATTAATAACACAAACACACCAGCACAACCCTTCACGCTCACATTAATAACACAAACACACCAGCACAACCCTTCACGCTCACATTAATAGCACAAACACACCAGCACAACCCTTCAAGCTCACATTAATAACACAAACACACCAGCACAACCCTTCAAGCTCACATTAATAACACAAACACACCAGCACAACCCTTCAAGCTCACATTAATAACACAAATACACCAACACAACCCTTCAAGCTCACATTAATAACACAAACACACCAGCACAACCCTTCAAGCTCACATTAATAGCACAAACACAACAGCACAACCCTTCAAGCTCACATTAATAGCACAAACACACCAGCACAACCCTTCAAGCTCACATTAATAACACAAATACACCAACACAACCCTTCAAGCTCACATTAATAACACAAACACACCAGCACAACCCTTCAAGCTCACATTAATAGCACAAACACACCAGCACAACCCTTCAAGCTCACATTAATAACACAAACACACCAGCACAACCCTTCAAGCTCACATTAATAACACAAACACACCAGCACAACCCTTCAAGCTCACATTAATAGCACAAACACACCAGCACAACCCTTCAAGCTCACATTAATAGCACAAACACACCAGCACAACCCTTCACGCTCACATTAATAACACAAACACACCAGCACAACCCTTCAAGCTCACATTAATAGCACAAACACACCAGCACAACCCTTCAAGCTCACATTAATAACACAAACACACCAGCACAACCCTTCAAGCTCACATTAATAACACAAACACACCAGCACAACCCTTCAAGCTCACATTAATAACACAAACACACCAGCACAACCCTTCAAGCTCACATTAATAACACAAACACACCAGCACAACCCTTCAAGCTCACATTAATAACACAAACACACCAGCACAACCCTTCAAGCTCACATTAATAACACAAACACACCAGCACAACCCTTCAAGCTCACATTAATAACACAAACACACCAGCACAACCCTTCAAGCTCACATTAATAACACAAACACACCAGCACAACCCTTCAAGCTCACATTAATAGCACAAACACACCAGCACAACCCTTCAAGCTCACATTAATAGCACAAACACACCAGCACAACCCTTCACGCTCACATTAATAACACAAACACACCAGCACAACCCTTCAAGCTCACATTAATAGCACAAACACACCAGCACAACCCTTCAAGCTCACATTAATAACACAAACACACCAGCACAACCCTTCAAGCTCACATTAATAACACAAACACACCAGCACAACCCTTCAAGCTCACATTAATAACACAAACACACCAGCACAACCCTTCAAGCTCACATTAATAACACAAACACACCAGCACAACCCTTCAAGCTCACATTAATAACACAAACACACCAGCACAACCCTTCAAGCTCACATTAATAACACAAACACACCAGCACAACCCTTCAAGCTCACATTAATAACACAAACACACCAGCACAACCCTTCAAGCTCACATTAATAACACAAACACACCAGCACAACCCTTCAAGCTCACATTAATAACACAAACACACCAGCACAACCCTTCAAGCTCACATTAATAGCACAAATACACCAGCACAACCCTTCAAGCTCACATTAATAACACAAACACACCAGCACAACCCTTCAAGCTCACATTAATAACACAAACACACCAGCACAACCCTTCAAGCTCACATTAATAACACAAACACACCAGCACAACCCTTCAAGCTCACATTAATAACACAAACACACCAGCACAACCCTTCAAGCTCACATTAATAACACAAACACACCAGCACAACCCTTCACGCTCACATTAATAACACAAACACACCAGCACAACCCTTCAAGCTCACATTAATAACACAAACACACCAGCACAACCCTTCAAGCTCACATTAATAGCACAAACACACCAGCACAACCCTTCACGCTCACATTAATAACACAAACACACCAGCACAACCCTTCAAGCTCACATTAATAACACAAACACACCAGCACAACCCTTCAAGCTCACATTAATAACACAAACACACCAGCACAACCCTTCAAGCTCACATTAATAGCACAAACACACCAGCACAACCCTTCACGCTCACATTAATAACACAAACACACCAGCACAACCCTTCAAGCTCACATTAATAACACAAACACACCAGCACAACCCTTCAAGCTCACATTAATAGCACAAACACACCAGCACAACCCTTCAAGCTCACATTAATAGCACAAACACACCAGCACAACCCTTCAAGCTCACATTAATAACACAAACACACCAGCACAACCCTTCAAGCTCACATTAATAACACAAACACACCAGCACAACCCTTCACGCTCACATTAATAACACAAACACACCAGCACAACCCTTCAAGCTCACATTAATAACACAAACACACCAGCACAACCCTTCAAGCTCACATTAATAGCACAAACACACCAGCACAACCCTTCAAGCTCACATTAATAACACAAACACACCAACACAACCCTTCAAGCTCACATTAATAACACAAACACACCAGCACAACCCTTCAAGCTCACATTAATAACACAAACACACCAGCACAACCCTTCAAGCTCACATTAATAGCACAAACACACCAGCACAACCCTTCAAGCTCACATTAATAACACAAACACACCAGCACAACCCTTCAAGCTCACATTAATAACACAAATACACCAACACAGCCCTTCAAGCTCACATTAATAACACAAACACACCAGCACAACCCTTCAAGCTCACATTAATAACACAAATACACCAGCACAACCCTTCAAGCTCACATTAATAACACAAATACACCAACACAACCCTTCAAGCTCACATTAATAACACAAACACACCAGCACAACCCTTCAAGCTCACATTAATAACACAAATACACCAGCACAACCCTTCAAGCTCATATTAATAACACAAATACACCAACACAACCCTTCAAGCTCACATTAATAACACAAACACACCAGCACAACCCTTCAAGCTCACATTAATAACACAAACACACCAGCACAACCCTTCAAGCTCACATTAATAACACAAACACACCAGCACAACCCTTCAAGCTCACATTAATAACACAAACACACCAGCACAACCCTTCAAGCTCACATTAATAACACAAACACACCAGCACAACCCTTCAAGCTCATATTAATAACACAAATACACCAACACAACCCTTCAAGCTCACATTAATAACACAAACACACCAGCACAACCCTTCAAGCTCACATTAATAACACAAACACACCAGCACAACCCTTCAAGCTCACATTAATAACACAAACACACCAGCACAACCCTTCAAGCTCACATTAATAACACAAACACACCAGCACAACCCTTCAAGCTCACATTAATAACACAAATACACCAGCACAACCCTTCAAGCTCACATTAATAACACAAATACATATTTATCATCAGATCTGGTTCTCTGCAAGACGCAAAGAGATCAAAAGTTTTAACAAAAAGAAAATTACATATTTGAACTGGTGGTGGCGCTATGGAGCACGTCGTAGATGCTTCAAATTTGGGCAGATTGCTATTCAGGGTCAACTCTATCCCTGTACCAAATTTCATCTTTTTCCCATGTACGGTTGATAGGGCTGCCATTGACTCCCATTTGGGAAAAATACGAATAATACAGTAAAACTGCAATTATTACTACACTATAAATAAAAGTAATAAAATATAAAAGAACCACACTATAACTAAAATCTTCACCTCACACAAATGGGCAGACATACATTTAATAATCTAAAAATGTTAAAAATATGAATCAACATACAGTGAGGAAAATAAGTATTTGAACACCCTGCTATTTTGCAAGTTCTCCCACTTGGAAATCATGGAGGGTCTGAAATTGTCATCGTAGGTGCATGTCCACTGTGAGAGACATAATCTAAAAAAGAAATACAGAAATCACAATATATGATTTTTAAACTATTTATTTGTATGATACAGCTGCAAATAAGTATTTGAACACCTGTCTATCAGCTAGAATTCTGACCCTCAAAGACCTGTTAGTCTTTGAGGGTCCAGAGCAAACCTGAAGAGGGGCATCAAAAAGGCCAAGCACTGCTACAAGCTAAAGATAGAGGGACACTTTTCCAACTCTGACCCTCGACGCATGTGGCAGGGCATTCAGGCCATCAGTGATTACAAACCCACCCGGTCCACCCCCGCAGCCACTGATGTCATCTTCCTGAACGAGCTAAATTACTTTTATGCTCGTTTTGAAAGAGACAACAGAGAAACTGCCACCAAGCTCAAACCCTCAGCTGACCACCCACCAATCACACTCTCCTCCACAGATGTCTGCAAGGCACTGAGCCGGATCAGCGCACACAAGGCTGCTGGACCAGACAACATCCCTGGTCGTGTTCTCAGGGCATGTGCGGAGCAGCTCGCTGGGGTTTTTACAGACATTTTCAACCTGTCTCTTGCCCAAGCAGCTGTACCATCATGCTTTAAACACACTTCCATTGTGCCAGTGCCGAAACACTCCAGCCCGAGGTGCCCTAAGCTGCCTGCCTGATCGATTGCTCCTGTCTCCTGTGTGCCTCCTGTGAGCCTGTCTGTAGCTCTGTACAGCCTTGCTCACGTTTGAATCTTTATCTTGATATTTCCTCTTTATTCTACTGCTAAATATAACTTACTCATCACCATAAATTGTTTAAAAATTGCCTATCACGTTAAATTTGACATCGCTAGCTTTTAATCTAAATCACCATCACACGTTAGCATTTCGCTAGCCTGTTAGCTTGTCATCTCTGCACCCGGGTCTCCTGCTCTCTGAGTTCATTAGTTGGATTAGTAAATAGTGTCCAGCATACGATTGTGGTAAGTGGTAAATTGGATTAATCAACAAATACGGTAAGTCATGTCTTCTCCTGTCATTATCACTTGCACTTCATGCTGCATGTTCAGTATAGGCTTCTCCGCTGGCGAACAGGGCTTCACATGTGATAAATGTAAGGAGATAGTTAGGCTGACGGAGAAGATTTCAGAATTAGAAACACGCATCCATACTTTATCTGAGAGTAGTGAGGATGTAACAGCTTTAGACACTGATTTGGATGTGAATAACTTAGTGTACATTCTTCGGTTCCGGCTGCAGGGCCCTCGCAGCAGGGCAACTGGGTGACAGTGAGGCAGCATAGTCGCAGACCAAAAAACCGCTTTTCCGTTCCGGTTAGAACATCAAACAGGTTCTCCCCTCTCAGTGAAGCACCCACTGAGTATCCTGTTGAAAGTGCCCTAGTCATTGGCGATTCTATTACACGGAATGTGAAGATACCAGCCACCATAGTCACTTGTTTACCGGGAGCCAGAGCGCCTGACATCAAAGCAAATTTAAAAGTGCTGGCTAAAGCTAATCGTAAATTCTCTAAGATTATTATTCACGTCGGCACTAATGATGTTCGACTTCGCCAGTCGGAGATCACCAAAATTAACATTAAAGAGGTGTGTGAACTCGCTAGTACGATGTCAGAGGCTGTTTATTGTTCTGGTCCGCTCCCCGTTAGAAGGAGTGATGAGATAGTTAGCAGGCTGTCATCACTCAATGGCTGGTTGTCTAAGTGGTGTCTGCAAAATAACATAGGGTTCATAGACAATTGGAAAAGTTTTTGGGGCAGACCTGACCTGTTGAAGAAGGATGGCATCCATCCCTCCTGGGGTGGCGCCGCTCTTCTCTCTAGTAATTTGGCACATAGTCTTAGAGCTAAACCTTGACTCACTAGGGCCCAGGTCAGGAAGCAGACAAACTGGCTAAACCGAGCGTCTGCTAGCTGTCTCACGTCACCGGAGTCAGATAAATCCCAGCACATAGAGACTCTTTCACCGAGATATTATCATATAGAGACTGTGTCTGTTCCCCGAATTAGTAAATACAAAAAAACATCAAAACCATTCAACAGTAAAAATTTAATTGATGTCCAACAAATAAACAAAAGAAATAATACAGATGAACAATTGATAAAGCTTGGGTTGCTGAATATTAGATCCCTTTCCCCAAAAGCGCTTATTGTTAATGATATTATTAAAGATAATAATCTAGATGTGCTCTGTTTGACAGAAACCTGGCTAAAACCTGACGACTACATTACCTTAAATGAGTCCACCCCCCAAGATTATTGTTATAAACATGAGCCGCGTCTGAAAGGTAAAGGGGGAGGGGTTGCTGTAATTTATAATAATATCTTCAGTATTACTCAGAAGTCTAGTTTCAAATATAATTCCTTCGAAGTTTTGGTGCTTTATGTAACGCTATGTAGTGTACATGACAAAACCCGTTCAACATTGGTGTTAGCTACTGTATACAGGCCACCAGGGCATAATACAGACTTTATCAAAGAATTTGCTGACTTTCTATCAGAATTAGTACTGGCCGTAGATAAAGTACTAATTGTTGGTGATTTTAATATCCATGTAGACAACGAAAAAGACGTATTAGGATTAGCATTTAAAGATACACTAAACTCTATTGGAGTTAGGCAACACGTGTCAGGACCCACTCATCGCCATAATCATACTTTAGACCTAATATTGTCACATGGAATTAATGTTGATATCGTTGAAATTCTGCAGCAGAGCGATGACATCTCAGATCATTACTTAGTATCTTGTATACTTAATTTAGCTAAAGTTGCAAAGCCGCCCCCTCGTTTCAAAAATGGCAGGACAATCACTGCCGCTACTAAAGATTGCTTTTTAAATACTCTTCCTCATCAGTATCATCTCCTCAGCAACCCAGATAGCATAGAAGAACTCGATGTTGCAACAGAAACTATTGACTCTCTCTTTTCCAGTACTTTAGACACAGTTGCTCCTCTGCGCTTAAAGAAGATTAAAGAAAATAGTCCAACGCCGTGGTACAACGAGCACACCCGGGCCCTTAAAACAGCAGCCAGAAAAATGGAGCGCAGCTGGAAGAAAACAAAACTAGAGGTCTTTCGAAATTCGTGGAAAGAGCACATGATCGCATACAGAAAGGCCGTAAAAACTGCTAGATCCGCTTATTTCTCAACTCTCTTGGAAGAAAACAAACACAACCCAAGGTATTTATTCGATACAGTGGCTAAATTAACCAAAAATAAAGCTTCAACTTCTGATGATTGTAAACAGCACAGCAGTAATGACTTTATGAACTTCTTCACATGTAAAATTGATAATATTAGGAAGAAAATTTTAACCATGCAGCTGTCTACTACAGTATCACATCAGACAGAGCATTGTAGTGTCACTGAGGAAAATTACACTCATTCACTGCTATAGGAGAAGAAGAATTGGCTAAACTCGTTAAATCATCAAAATCAGCAACATGTATGCTTGACCCTGTACCGACTAGGCTATTAAAAGAGATGCTACCAGAGGTCATAGATCCTCTTCTTAATATCATTAATTCATCTTTGTCATTAGGATATGTACCGAAAACTTTTAAGTTGGCTATTATTAAACCACTTATTAAAAAACCGCAACTTGATCCTACAGAATTAGTCAATTATAGACCAATCTCAAATCTACCCTTTCTGTCAAAAATACTTGAAAAGGCAGTGTCTTCACAATTATGTTCCTTTTTAGAAAGAAATGGTATCTGTGAGGATTTCCAGTCAGGATTTAGACCGTATCATAGTACTGAGACTGCACTCATCAGAGTTACAAATGATTTACTCTTATCATCCGATCGTGGCTGTATCTCTCTATTAGTGTTACTCGATCTTAGCGCTGCATTTGATACCATCGACCACAACATTCTTTTGAATAGACTCGAAAATTATGTAGGTATTAGTGGAATTGCTTTATCATGGTTTAAATCATACCTATGCGACCGTTATCAGTTTGTAGCAGTAAATGAAGAGATGTCACACCGATCACAAGTTCAGTATGGAGTACCACAAGGCTCAGTGCTAGGACCGCTACTCTTCACCCTGTACATGCTACCACTGGGAGATATTATTAGGAAGCATGGCATTAGTTTTCATTGTTATGCTGACGATACTCAGCTCTATATTTCTTCACGCCCTGAAGAAACTTACCAATTCACAAGATTAACGGAATGCATAGCCGCCATAAAACATTGGATGACTGGTAATTTCCTGCAACTCAATTCAGAAAAAAACTGAATTTTTAATTATTGGACAAAAAAGCTCCACAAGTAGTAACCTAGAATACTGTCTAACACTTGATGGCTGCTCTGTCGAGTCTTCGTCGTCAGTGAGGAACCTGGGTGTGCTCTTTGATACCAATCTTTCGTTTGAAAGCCACGTTTCTAGCATCTGTAAAACTGCTTTCTACCATCTTAAAAATATATCAAAATTACGGCACATGCTCTCAATGCAAAATGCTGAACAGTTAGTTCATGCGTTCATGACCTCAAGGCTAGATTATTGTATTGCTCTACTGGTGGTTGCCCTGCTCGCTTAATAAATAAACTCCAGCTGGTCCAAAACGCAGCAGCTCGAGTACTTACTAGAACCAGGAAGTATGACCATATTAGCCCAGTTCTGTCAACATTGCACTGGCTACCTATTAAACATCGCATACATTTTAAAATCTTGCTTATTACTTACAAAGCACTAAATGGTTTAGCTCCCCAATACTTGAGCGAGCTCTTAACATATTATACTCCATCACGTCTACTGCGCTCTCTAAATTCTGGCCAGTTGTTAATACCAAGAATATCCAAATCAACTGCAGGCGGTCGATCCTTTTCCTATTTAGCTCCTAAACTCTGGAACAGTCTTCCTAGCACTGTTCGGGAAGCAGACACACTCTGTCAGTTTAAATCTAGACTAAAAACACATCTCTTTACTGTGGCATACACATAAAACACTTTATCAATTAATTGATTGTTAGGCTGCATTAACTAGGTCAGCCGGAACCGGGAACACTTCCCATAACACCTGATGTACTCGTGACATCATCAGAAGAACGGCATCTACGCTAATGATATTCTCTCTGTTTTATCCCGAGGTTTACTGCAGTCAGCCAGATCCGGGCCGTATCCTAATCAGATGGTGGACCAGAGAAGACCAACACAGGACCCCGAAGTGTCTGCAGAGACCGTGTCAATTATCCTCCCCCTGCAACTGCCTCATCGACACGGCATCTAAATAAACCCGTCACCAGTGTGATGACTCCGATTGTTCGAATATTACCATTAAATAATACTTAAATCGATATGTCATCCGCAATAAACCCGTCTCTAGCGTGTTGCCTCCGATCATTCGAATATTGCACTTTAATAATTATTTAATCAACATCATCCTCAATAAACCCGTCTCCAGCGTGTTGCCTCCGGTCCTTTGAATATTCCGATCTATTATGACCTCTGACCTGTAAAGCAGCCAGAATAATAATAATAATACGTTGTTTGTTAATTGGCCAGAGGAGAACTGGCACCCCGACTGAGCCTGGTTTCTCCCAAGGTTTATTTTTCTCCATTAGGTCACCTGATGGGGTTTTGGTTTCCTTGCCACTGTTGCCTCTGGCTTGGCGTGCTCAGTTGGGGACACTATATTTTTCAACTAAACATCGAAATAAATCTAATTAATAAACTAATTTAACCATGTAAACTAAATTACTGATCTAATTATTGATCTAAAGCCCACACTGTCACCGAATGGAAATTGAAATGAACTGATGACATCAAATGGCTATACAGCTGAATAAAATTAGGCTGCATTATTTTGCTGTTTAACACTGTAAAGCTGCTTTGAAACAATCTACATTGTTAAAAGCGCTATATAAATAAAGTTGACTTGACTTGACTTGACTACCGCCCTGTAGCACTCACACCCATCGTCATGAAGTGCTTTGAGCGGCTGGTCCTGGAACACCTAAAAGACTCTCTACCATCCACATTGGACTCACACCAGTTTGCCTATCGCAGCAATAGGAGCACAGAGGATGCAGTTTCCATGGCACTGCACTCTGTGCTCACCCATCTGGACCATAAAAACACTTATGCACACATGCTGTTTGTTGACTTCAGCTCAGCATTCAACACTGTCATCCCATCCAAGTTAATAGCCAAACTTGGAGACCTGGGCATCAACACTTCAATGTGTAACTGGATTTTGGACTTCCTAACTGACAGACCCCAGAATGTTCGATCAGGATCCACCTGCTCCACGTCCATCACACTCAACACTGGTGTACCACAGGGCTGTGTGCTAAGTCCGTTTCTCTACTCCCCCTTCACCTCCGACTGCAAGCCTGTGTATGGATCTAATTCCATCGTCAAGTTTGCGGACGACACTACGGTGATTGGTTTCATCAGCAACAACGATGAGACTGCCTACAGGGAGGAGATCCAGCACCTGGCCACATGGTGCACAGATAATATCCTGCTCCTCAACACCACCAAAACGAAGGAGCTCATCGTGGACTTCAGGAAAGAGTCAAGAGGCACACACGACACCATCCACATCAATGGAATGGCTGTTGAGCGTGTCTCCAGTTTCAAGTTCCTGGGGATCCACATCTCGGGGGACATGTCGTGGATGACCAACACCTCCAGCCTGGTCAAGAAGGCTCACCAGCTCCTCTTCTTCCTGAGGACACTGAGGAAGAATCAGCTCTCCTCGGCTATCCTGGTGAACTTCTACCGCTGCGCAATAGAAAGCATCCTGACCAACTGTGTGGCAGTATGGTATGGGAGCTGCTCTGTTGCGGAGCGCAAGGCACTGCAGCGGGTGGTGAAAACTGCCCAGGGCATCACAGGGACTCCACTACCTGCCATCGAGCACATCCAGAGGAAACGCTGTCTGCATCGAGCTCGCAGCATCCTCAAGGACTCCTCTCACCCGGCCCACAGACTGTTTTCTCTCCTGCCCTCCGGCAGGCGTTTCAGGATCCTCCGGACCAGGACCAGCAGACTAAAGAACAGTTTTTTCCCCAGAGCTGTTTCTTTACTGAACTCAAACCCCCGTTGATCCACTTCCCTCATAAACTAACTAACGCTAACTCTCCTACCTCACATCTGCCTTCACTTTATTTGCACTACGACTGTTTATTACAGTAACAACTGTTTACTTATGCATTTTGCACCACCATATCTTAACTGGATTATGCTCATTTGCACTGCCGACTGTATTTATAGTACCAATGTTTACATTTGCATTTTGCACCGTACTTCTAACTGTAATATGCAACCACTTTCCACTGCACTTTTACACTTTTTTTCGGATAGCTCTGTCCATAATTTATTACACTACCTTAATCCACTGCTATTCCTCATCTTAGCCTAACATATTATTGTATACCTCTATCTGTAAATTCTGTTTAAAGTAATAGCCATCTCTATATTATATTCATAGTACATATTCACCTGTAAATTCTGTTTATAGTAATAGCCATCTGTATATTTATTCACTGTACATATTCACCCGTAAATTCAGTTCTGCTTATAGTAATAACCGTCTCTCTATTTATACATATTTATATATATTCAGTGCATTTCCATGTCCTGCACTTACGCAACCATTGTATATCCTGCACTTGCTGCTATTGCACTTCTGGTTAGACCTAAACTGCATTTCGTTGCCTTGTACCTGTACTTGTGTAATGACAATAAAGTTGAATCTAATCTAATCTAGTCTGCCTTTAAAATGTCCACCTCCACTCCATTTATTCTCCTAAATTAGATGCACCTGTTTGAGGTCGTTAGCTGCATATAAAGACACCTGTCCACCCCATACAATCAGTAAGAATCCAACTACTAACATGGCCAAGACCAAAGAGCTGTCCAAAGGCACTAGAGACAAAATTGTACACCTCCACAAGGCTGGAAAGGGCTACGGGGAAATTGCCAAGCAGCTTGGTGAATAAAGGTCCACTGTTGGAGCAATCATTAGAAAATGGAAGAAGCTAAACATGACTGTCAATCTCCCTCGGACTGGGGCTCCATGCAAGATCTCACCTCGTGGGGTCTCAATGATCCTAAGAAAGGTGAGAAATCAGCCCAGAACTACACGGGAGGAGCTGGTCAATGACCTGAAAAGAGCTGGGACCACCGTTTCCAAGGTTACTGTTGGTAATACACTAAGACATCATGGTTTGAAATCATGCATGGCACGGAAGGTTCCCCTGCTTAAACCAGCACATGTCAAGGCCCGTCTTAAGTTTGCCAATGACCATTTGGATGATCCAGAGGAGTCATGGGAGAAAGTCATGTGGTCAGATGAGACCAAAATAGAACTTTTTGGTCATAATTCCACTAAACGTGTTTGGAGGAAGAAGAATGATGAGTACCATCCCAAGAACACCATCCCTACTGTGAAGCATGGGGGGGGGGGGGGGGGGGTAGCATCATTCTTTGGGGGTGTTTTTCTGCACATGGGACAGGGCGACTGCACTGTATTAAGGAGTGGATGACCGGGGCCATGTATTGCCAGATTTTGGGGAACAACCTCCTTCCCTCAGTTAGAGCATTGAAGATGGGTCGAGGCTGGGTCTTCCAACATGACAATGACCTGAAGCACACAGCCAGGATAACCAATGTCGTGGCAAAATTTCAAACTATCGCCGCATTACTGAATAAGAGACAAAACCTGCCCAATTGTCTTTATAAAGATTTAATTTCTTGCAAGAAATGAGTCACAGTCATACAGCCATCTTCAATGTCTGCAGAGTGCACACTAACTAGACATAACAGCACCCAGCTTTTTATCAGTTTCCCAAACAAAGTCACTCCTCCTGTAAATTTCCACACATGACAAGAAAAGCAGCACTTGCTCAAATCTATACATGACCTTTTACCTAGTAAGCTGGTTCTGTATGAAAATATGCAAATCAATAAACATTTCGTGCGCAATGTTTAATGTATAGCTATGATTAAATTTTCCCATAACAATCCCCTCTTTTTATCACATCATTGATAAACCATAATGAAAAATTTTATCATTGTATATATATATATTTATGACTGAAAACTCAAAAATAAGTAAACATAATAGTAAGGTTAAAAAGGCTAAATATGAAAAATGAATAAATGTAATAGTAAAGTTTTAAATGATTAAAACGAAAATCTAAACTGAATGAAAAATTATAGTAATAATCCAATTCAATCTATTCTCATCACTTGAATTTGTGAAGAAAGAAAATATGCATAGGCTGATTTTTGTGGTTAAAGCCCCCCTTTCACTGCAAATAAAAACATGGTTATAATATTTCGATATCTGAGGCCTCCAAAGGCCGCCCAGATTTAAATCAACGAAAACATAATCCCCTAATTTGTTTCATTCTTCTCTTTGCTAGTCACTATCTCCTATCACTAAATTTGTTCATCCATTCGTCGTACTCGTCATAAATGTCTAATTTGACCATCTGTTGTGATACACTGGACTTCACTACTCGTTGAACCATCCTGGAAATGCGTTGAAAATACATTGTGAACACATACAAATCCGTACAACAATTTCAAAAACCTGCAATACAGTAAAACATAATCAATATCCCCATCCCTTCAGATTTGTCATCCAACCAAATCATCAGTCATCAGCTTTTTCCCTCTCCAGTTTTCTTACAGCCTGCCTCATGTAGGGTACTCAATTATATTGGTTACATTGTCACTATAATCTGGAATATGAAAGCAAAACGATACCCTAAGCATTTTCCAAACTCTCTCCTCCTCAGCTGTTATCATGTCTAAAACTAGTCTGTTTTGGATATCTGCATCTCGGATTTGCTTCATTTCCTCATCTACCATTGTTAAAGTGTGCTCCGTGCTATTAGCTATAGCTAGTACAGTCCATGCTAACCCATTTTTCTTGTTTATCGATTCTGCTGTACCCACCCCCAGGAAAATAGACCAACCCACATTTGCTCTATCTGGTAAAGTCCCTATCACAGAATTAACTTTCTCTTCTGTCCATCCTTTTTCTTGTTTTCATTACCCGGTAAATACACAGATGTCCCCACGTTCATCAAAGCTGGGTAACAGCAACCTGCCAACACTCGGCATAAAATGATGAGCTTAACCATAAACCCAAACTGTCGCAGGTGAAGTGTAATTTGGTCTTCTAAACTGGCAGGTAAAATTAGTCACTACCGCTGTACAATTCTCGGTTGTTTCATTATTCGTGTCAATTCTGACTCAGACTTCAGTCCTCTCGCAGTCAGATGTTGGATGTTTTGTTGGGATTTTCCCGTGCTCAATGTCCTTCGCAGCTCTCACTATCTCAGTCATTTGCTGCGGGATCAAACAGTCAGTTTCATTCAGTGTTACAACAGTCAGTGGTACTGCTTTGCAGGCATGGGACATTTGCAGACAAAGCCAGCAGCTCGTCTTTATCTCTAGCTGTTGTTTTTGCAGCCGTGCCAAAGTACAGGCTTTGTTCCCCTGGCACCTCGTCATGGCTTTCTTCACTTCCGGTTTCGCTCCTCCCCATCCTGCTGGTGGAAAACTTTCTGCAGTGGCTTGCGTGTACCCACGTCGCCCTCTCCGTCCCTTTTACGGCAGTATGCGTTGTTAGGAGGATTTGGTAAGGCCCCAGCCACCTTTTCGCCTTCCAGCTCCTCCTCCCGTTGCCCTCTATCAACACGAAATCACCTGGTTTGATGTCATGTAAAGGAGTCCCAGCTGATTTTCCCCAAATTTTACCTGCACACAGACCTTAGACAACAGAAAAGACATCTCTTTGCAATAATTCACAATTCTATTGATGTAAGCTATTGTTTACCCCCTTCCATTCCCATGAATGGTGGTCTCAAACGGGCTCTGATTTACTCAAGGCCTTTTCTCGTTTTCGTGTATATCAATATGCATCAAGATGCGAAAATTTTCAGCAAATATTAAAACCTCCTCATAAACCTCCATCATTTGAGTATCATTCCCCCTTTGGCTGCGTGATCGCCCACGCAGCCATTAATCATAATCATCGAAAATATTTTTGGGGTAAACAAGGCTTGACATCACTACTCGTCCAGACGCCATTTTGCACAGTGCGGTCGCACTGCTCCCATCGCTGCTTTTCTCTGGCCCTGAGTTGAAAGACTGCATAGTCTATAAGGAAGGCAAAACATTCGTGGTTATTTCAGATAATAAAAACATTCTGGCTGTGTCGTCTGTTGCACTTCCACGGCCTCCGCATCTGCGTCTGCTGTCATGGTTTCCTGTTGAAATAAACTCTTTGTTGTTAGTTTCGCTGCGCATTCTACAGATAGCAACCTAGCCAGTCAAGAAAATTGTGTCTAGCAGATTAGACACAAAAGCAGCATTCATAATTGTGCGCCCATCAGACTTTAACATTTTCTTGCGTTTCCACAGCGCCCCAAAATCGTGCTCAACTCCGAACGCATAACGCTAGTCTGTGTACATCGTTACACTCTTACCCTCCAGCAGCTTGCATGCTTCCGTCAAGCTACGAACTGCAGTCTTGACCAGAAGGGTTTCCCCAAAACATACTGAAAATATTCTATAAAACGAAAGACAAATCCATATTTCATCTCTGGAAGCCGGGCTAAGTGAGCAAGCACTGTTACTGCACTTCCGGCATGTTAGGGGTGTGTGATACCTACAAAATCCAAACACACGACACCTTATTGCTATCAAGCGTTTAGTGACACATCACACATCCCTAGGCCAGACCCTCAGTCACTCCTCAGAGACCCAATACACACTTTAGAAAACACCTATGAAGAAACAAACAATCAGTTGCTCTCTTAATTAATCAAAATCATAACAGACCTTTTTGGGGTCCAAAACATAATAGTGGTCCAACTCAAACTAAACGATAAAAATAAGTAAGATAGATAATAATCCATCTTAGCACTTCAAGTCTCTACATAAAACATCCTTCAGTCCTTCAGTCTACATTCTTTCATCCTTCAGTCTATATTTTGTGCTTTGCTCACAGTTCAGATGACACCTCTGTCCATGCAGGACACAGTTCCAAAGCACAAATGTCTATCATGCACTGATTCTCTTTTGTGTGTCTGCCAATGGGGTCACTTCGCTCTCTACCTCGATTTCATGCTACATTCTTATCTACATGCCCACAGTTTCTCACTGTTCTTCACAATCAACCTTCCTCTAGTCAGTTGTTTCAACATCATTCTTCAAACCACCCTGTTTTTGTTAAACATACTATTTCCAGCAGACCCATTCTCACAAATCATAGCGCACACCATATTTAACCATCCATGAACATAAACAAATTTAGATTTATGTTAAATACACTTCATCAAAATGACATAGTTATCAATTCATATTACATTCAATCAGCTCGTTCACTCATCTTTATCTCGTGACATCATACTTAATCATACTCAATATCCAATTTTTATCAAAATCTTTTCAGTTCCTGTTATCAGTAAACCATTCAACATCAATTCATCAGGGCTCTTTTTCAAAGTACCCTTTTCTCCATTCCCTGTCCATTAAAAATCTTTAGACGTACGCTCCAACTGGCCCAAAATCTTAAACCTCTTAATTCATGTCATTTGGCAGTGGCACTTATCATCAAATCCTCACCTTGCCACTTAAACCCAAAATTGTCATAACTTTACCAAGAACTTGCAAATTTTCATAATCTCCCATATCACTTTATAAAGTATTCAAATTTGTTCTATAAGTCATCATCCATTTCTTTAAAGCCGTTTCAAAATGATTTTTCAATTCATATATGTCTATTAACACTTAGTGTTAGGGTGTTCATAACTCGTTCATAAATAAATGTTCCACCAAAAAATCAATCTTTTTGGGCTATTTCTCTCTTGTTTTAACTTGTCACATTATTCCTCTATCAAAACGATGCACCATATGCTCATTATTGTTTCTTATCTCTACTGCTCTGCAGAAACCAAAATATTATATTCCTCTTATCTCAATCCCAGTCACACAGAAAGACATAAAGTCACTTGCTTCTTTAACATTAATTGTGGTTCTCTATATACATAAATAGTAGTTTTCATAGACATCTAATGTCATGCCTCCATTCAGAGGAAACATAAAATAAAACTCTTTCTTTCTTAGAATTTCTCCCTTTGTTTGCCCTCTGACCTTTCATAAATACTAGGGAGTCTCTGGATAATTTAGTCTAGTTGATTTGTCTCCTTGTCTCTGCCGTCCAGTCTATAAAATTTACCCTCTGTTGAATTTATACAAGGGTGTTAAACCCATGATGGACGGCAATCTTTAACTATTCCGCTTTAACATATGCACTAATCCATAGATTAATTCAAAACAACATCATAAATGACAAAGTAGTCATAATTACCATTAACAGACTGAGCTGGATACCAATCCATTTACAGCTCGTCCATGTTCTGGATCATCTTTTCACCAGATTCGCTCAGAATAATCAGCTTCTCTAGCGTTTGTCGTTTCACTTAACTAACCCATCTGTGATGATAAAACACTCATTCCAGAGGTTAATGGCACACTACACTCAATCAGAACACATAAATATGAACTGCTCATTCTCAAAATGTGCTTTTACATGGTTTCTTAACCAGTTTCAAATCTGTTCATTACTAATCTATTCTTAGAAAAGTCAGTTGGGTTGTTTTGTTCTGATATCAGTGTTTTTGTTTTGTCTCAGTCGCAGGCAGAGTACAATCCCTGATTCCACTGAAGCAGTCTCTCTCTCCCTCTCTCACCCAGATTTATCTTTTCAACAGTCTTCTAAGACTTTTACTATAATGTTAAATTCACTAACCCTTAATTCATTAATCCTTCACAAAGTTTAGAAATGTAACTTTTGAACTTTCAAATTAGAACATCTCCAATAAGTTATACTGTGAAATTGTTTCAAGTTATCTTTAGTTTAGATACCTCTGTTATCCAGAACTTCTCTTTAAACTTCAAAAGCCGTCCTCTTAAAGCCATCACCATGTCTCCAAATTATCCTCTGCCATCCTAATGACCTGCAGGATTAAGACTATGATAAAGACATATTAGTTCAATATCATACAGCTTTACTGATACTAATACATTTTGTTCTGTTCCAAACAGTTATCAATCACAATCACAGTATGGTCTCCACTGGCTCTTAAATGCCAATCATTGCTCTTTTCTTCAGGGTGTTTCCTGACTCTCAATTTATGCGGTATTTGGTGAGCGGTATAGAGGGGCCATTATTAGGGCAGGGGCTGCTGTGTCCAGTCTTGACCTTGGCCCCTACGAAACACAGCTTTCCCCCCCAACAGAGATGCTGCTGGCCTCACAGACATCTGCCTCACCTCTCATACACACCTCACATAAAACCCCCTCCTCCATATTTTTTTTTGTTTTTGTTTTTGTTTTTTTTTGGTAGGGGGTCCAAGGCGACTTATCGTGATTTCCCTGGCTTGGGTTGCTAACCTGTCAGGCCGTAGGAAGTCTTACCCGTCATCGGTGAAACCACATCGTGCTCAACCTCGTCATCGCTTTGAGATCTTTGACCCTAAACAGGATCAGATATTTTCTGGAGCCTTTTGGAAAGTGCATTCAAGAGTCACCAGAGCCATCTGGTCTGCTTTCAAATTAGTTAAAAACATGGAGACAGGTTAATTATAACACAACTTAATCACTAAAATCCATCATACTTCTTCAAAGCTGCTCCATAGCAGTGCTTAGATTATTTTCAGTGAATTTAGTCAAAACACCTGTCCATTCAATTTAATGTTCTGCTACATCTGTGACCAAGGCCATCAGTTCTGTACATGGTGAAGGCTAAGAGCAGACAGAAGTTACTGGTCATATCATACATTCGTCAAACGCTTCAGTTCATTAAAAGTCTGTATTTTTAAAACATGTCTTATTGCCCTCTTGATGGCACCTTTTTTATATCTCAACAAATAACTGTCTATTATGTTCACATGATGCCTTGTGCCTTTACTCATCAATATCTTCTATCATCTGTGGCACAGGCTCAGATATCAGCTTTGAGCTGGTCTGGGATGAGAGAGAGACTCTGAGGCCTTCAGGGCTGGTACACTGCACTTTCATAAACTTTTCACTCCTCACACTAGCTCAGTGTAAGATCTGGCTAGAAATTTAAATTGTTTTCAAATAAACATCAAACATTTTCCTTTTAACTCTATCCTTTGCCAGAATTGACATTTTCAAATGATCAGAATTTCATATTTGTATTTTTCCCCCACAATGAATTCAGAAGCTATAATTTCCACTCCGATTGAGTCTCTGTTACTCAAGTTAGGCCACGTGGTGGCCGGATTGAGATTACAAATTGTTTATTTCAGCTCAGCACAAGCTTATCTTTTGAAACCAAAACATCAGCTTCTAGGGTTTTCAACATTTTAACACCTATAGTTATTTCAACAACCCAATATTCAGTCAAATCATCATTATCAGAGTTTTGCAAAAGTGAGAAGAGCAAGAACATATTTATTCTATATTTTTCATTTAAAACTCGGTTAATCAGGAGTTATATATCTTTGCAGCATGTTTTATCATCTTCATTTTTTATTTTAACCTCATATTAAAATTATCTCAAATCCTTCCTTCAAAAATAATCACTAAAGACTTCGTTAATCTTATTATCTCATTTTCATAGACAGAGTGTAAATCTCTGTTACTTTCTTTTTACTGGGTTTCGTTTACAGAATTTAGTCTGGTGGCCTGATTTGCCAAACTTTCTACACCTTATGGGTGTTCGGACACAATTACGTCCAAAATGGCCCCGCTGACCACAATTAAACACTCTCATCTTTAGCTTATGAAGCAATGCAACCTGTGTGCTCCAAAAGTGGCAGTCTGTCTGAGGACAGAGTTCGCTCGCGGTCCAATAAAAAAGACAATGTCTTGCATTTTATGGTGCTATCTGCTTTTTCATCAACATTACTTTTAGTTTCTCAATTGTACATCTCAGTCACTTCTGGGATTTTCCCTTCAGGTATAACGGCACCTCACCCATTTTTACAAATTAATGAATATGCACAAACATCTAGAAATTTGAATTTTCTTGTTCTCTCTTTGTTTGTAGCCAGTCAACTTGCTGATCAACTTTCCAATTACAATAAAAACATTTCTGCCCATTCCCTTCATCAGTCCAACAAATTTCTTTGAAGTCAGGGCTTCAGAGCGGAGCTGCTTACAGCGTTTGCTCTTGTCCATCTCAAAATCTTTATACCGACTAATCAAATTACCGATCATATCACTCAAAATGTTAGCCAGAATTTAGTCAACGTTCATACTCACCGGCGATCTCTAAACAGCTGTGACTTCTGCCTGATAAGACAACATTTTCCTTTCTCTCTTATCTGCCTCTTTCCCCCAACATTTCATTGTTTGTTCTCATTTCTCACACACATTTCCCACAACAGCTTTTCAGTTTATCTCCCCTCTTCAACTGACTCATTCACCACTTTCAGTCTGGTGTTCCCTCGTTTGGGAAATCATTAATTAACTTCTCTGCCTTGCATTCATTTTTCCCATATAATTCTCATTTGACAAAATACCGGTGTATCATATTCAGCTAGCTTGCTTTGGGACTTCCCCATACTGGCTGTCTGTCTCTGTGGCTTTTTCCCCTCTAGCGTACGCTAATGAATCTGTCGGACGTCTCCGTTCAGATCTGATCTCTTCACCCAAGACCAGACGGGCGGACACTCCCAATAGTGTCCTATCTTATTGGCTCCCAATAGCCCAAAACCGGCTTACAGCACGGTCTCCTCGCCCACGTGAGATCTCAAAATTCTCTAAATTTTAATCACGTTGCATTCGCCCACATGGTTTCAGTTTCTATCCCATAAACGAATCAACCATGTTGCATTTGCCACAGAGTCAGACCCCACTATGGTTTATCCACCCCAATTTCAATTTTCAATTTACTCAATTTTCAATTTCAAAAATTCTTCCCCGAATTTTAAGTTTGTCTCTTACCAGAAGCGTCCCGTTGCCACCTCGGGTTCGTTTGTTCCAGTGGTCGGACCCTCCAGACCCCCTGAGCGGTTGGCCTCTCTCCCTCAATATGTCGGGGTAGAGCTGTGACTCTAAAGTCCAGGATGATCAGTCACCATCCGCTCCCAGGGTCCGGAAGGCACATCCATGGAATCTCCGCTTCTGACACCAACTGTCGTGGCAAAATTTCAAACTATCGCCGCATTACTGAATAAGAGACAAAACCTGCCCAATTGTCTTTATAAAGATTTAATTTCTTGCAAGAAATGAGTCACAGTCATACAGCCATCTTCAATGTCTGCAGAGTGCACACTAACTAGACATAACAGCACCCAGCTTTTTATCAGTTTCCCAAACAAAGTCACTCCTCCTGTAAATTTCCACACATGACAAGAAAAGCAGCACTTGCTCAAATCTATACATGACCTTTTACCTAGTAAGCTGGTTCTGTATGAAAATATGCAAATCAATAAACATTTCGTGCGCAATGTTTAATGTATAGCTATGATTAAATTTTCCCATAACACCAAGGAGTGGCTCTGTAAGAAGCATATCAAGGTTCTGGCGTGGCCTAGCCAGTCTCCAGACCTAAACCCAATAGAGAATCTTTGGAGGAGCTCAAACTCTGTGTTTCTCAGCGACAGACCAGAAACCTGACTGATCTAGAGAAGATCTGTGTGGAGGAGTGGGCCAAAATCCCTCCTGCAGTGCAAACCTGCTGAAAAACTACAGGAAACCTTTGACCTCTGTAATTGCAAACAAAGGCTACTGTACCAAATATTAACATTGATTTTCTCAGGTGTTCAAATACTTATTTTCCTCACTGTATACTGCTAAACCAATCAGAAACATGTTCATCAAGCCTTTATATCTGACACAAAATGATCAAATATATGAAATTTCACCTAGAATCATGTCCCCGTCATGTGACCTAAAATAATATATAACACAATTTAAATCATATTAATATATAAAAATACACCTTTATGACTCTAACATAGAGTTGATATTTATCTATGAAACCAAGCAGATCTGACTGTTCAAATGTGTCATACACTCACCTAAAGGATTATTAGGAACACCTGTTCAATTTCTCATTAATGCAATTATCTAATCAACCAATCACATGGCAGTTGCTTCAATGCATTTAGGGGTGTGGTCCTGGTCAAGACAATCTCCTGAACTCCAAACTGAATGTCGGAATGGGAAAGAAAACGGATTTAAGCAATTTTGAGCGTGGCATGGTTGTTGGTGCCAGACGGGCCAGTCTGAGTATTTCACAATCTGCTCAGTTACTGGGATTTTCACGCACAACCATTTCTAGGGTTTACAAAGAATGGTGTGAAAGGGAAACACATCCAGTATGCGGCAGTCCTGTGGGCCAAAATGCCTTGTTGATGCTAGAGGTCAGAGGAGAATGGGCCGACTGATTCAAGCTGATAGAAGAGCAACTTTGACTGAAATAAGCACTCGTTACAACCGAGGTATGCAGCAAAGCATTTGTGAAGCCACAACACGCACAACCTTGAGGCGGATGGGCTACAACAGCAGAAGACCCCACCGGGTACCACTCATCTCCACTACAAATAGGAAAAAGAGGCTACAATTTGCACCAGCTCACCAAAATTGGACAGTTGAAGACTGGAAAAATGTTGCCTGGTCTGATGAGTCTGGATTTCTGTTGAGACATTCAGATGGTAGAGTCAGAATTTGGCGTAAACAGAATGAGAACATGGATCCATCATGCCTTGTTACCACTGTGCAGGCTGGTGGTGGTGGTGTAATGGTGTGGGGGATGTTTTCTTGGCACACTTTAGGCCCCTTAGTGCCAATTGGGCATGGTTTAAATGCCACGGCCTACCTGAGCATTGTTTCTGAGCATGTCCATCCCTTTATGACCAGCATGTGCCCATCCTCTGATGGCTACTTCCAGCAGGATAATGCCCCATGTCACAAAGCTCCAATCATTTCAAATTGGTTTCTTGAACATGACAATGAGTTCACTGGACTAAAATGGCCCCCACAGTCCCCAGATCTCAACCCAATAGAGCATCTTTGGGATGTGGTGGAACGGGAGCTTCGTGCCCTGGATGTGCATCCCACAAATCTCCATCAACTGCAAGATGCTATCCTATCAATATGGGCCAACATTTCTAAAGAATGCTTTCAGCTCCTTGTTGAGTCAATGCCACGTAGAATTAAGGCAGTTCTGAAGGCCAAAGGGGGTCAAACACAGTATTAGTGGTGCTCCTAATAATCCTTTAGGGGAGTGTATTCAGGATATCTTCTGCTTCCCTGCGTGAATCCCTGGAGTCGCTCTGCAGATCCTGCAGGTCTCGTGTGAAGATCCCAAACTATCCCGTCTGAAGGCTCGTTCACTACGGAAGCTTGTTTACGTCACAGAATTAAAAAATGGAAAAGATAATTGTGACTTTTTATTTCGCATTTCTGACCTTTTTCCCGGGATTCTGATATATATAAGGAGATATTAGCCTAGATTTTTTTCCCTCACAATTTTGAATTTTTTCCTCACAATTTTGAATTTTTTTCCTCACAATTAAATTTTTTTCCTTGCAATTCTACATTTTTCCTCAATTCTGAATTTTTCCTCACAATTCAGATTTTTCTATCTTACAATTCTGATTTTTTCCTTGCAATTCTATTTTTTTCCTCACAATTGATTCTTTTCCTCACAATTCAGATTTTGTTCCTCGTTATTCTGAATTTTTCCCTCACAATTCATATTTTTTTCTTTCAATTCATATTTTTTTCCTCACAATTCTGATTTTTCTCTCTTGCAATTCAGATTTTTTCCTTGCAATTCTACATTTTTCTATCTTACAATTCAAATTTTTTTCCTCACAATTGATTCTTTTCCTCACAAATCTGATTTTTTTCCCTCGTTATTCTAAATTTTTCCCTCACAATTCATATTTTTTTCTTTCAATTCTACATTTTTCCTCTCGATTCTGAATACACACGACATAATTCACATTTAAAGTCTTTCACTCTAATGTAATAGATGAGTTTTCCCAGAGTTAGTATCCGACGTGTCCGCAGGGGTTTTGTTAATGCCGTTTTTAAACATGCATCCCAACCTGCTGGCAAACTCAATCATTACCGGAAGGAGGCGAGCGTTTGCTAATATCCATTTCCCAGTGGCTGAACATAATCCGCCATCCTATGAAACGGGAGCACAGGACGTGTGGTTGAGGTGGTGTGAGGCTTTGGGATCTGGGAAACCAGAGGATCCCGCAAACGACACTCATTATTAAGGCATTATATCACTGATGTCAGTGTCGTACTTCAGCTCTTAGAAACTCATATTTTGAAATGGCTTTAATTATTCAAATATTCATATTTGATGTCAATGATCAGAAATAGATTTGATGATGAAGAAAGGCAGGAGTCTTTGATAAGAACAGTGTTTTATTATTCATCCGTCTCATAATAATGCATTACAGGAATGAGAATACAGACGCACAACCACCAACCCATAATAGCTTAGATTATAAAACACAAATATGAAACATGTTTCTGTATATTAGTCATTATTTGAGCACAAATAAAGTTATGATCAGATATCCCACGAATCGTACGGAGAGATGGAGCAGAAGCGACACATTAGATGAAGCCGTGAAATATGTGCAAAGCCCCGGAAAGCCCCAGAAATCCTCATCGCTCCCGCCTCAATAAATATACCTGCATAAATAGAGCTGTGGTGTGACTGCAGCGGCACGGCGAGAACACACACGCCTCACACACTCATCTCCTGTGAGGATGGTGTGACCACTTGTGTTCTCAATACAACACTGCAGCACATGATACTCGCTCAAAAACACCCACAATGCAACACTGAATGTTGAAGAACAAAGCTGAAATACTGCAATTAACACCGTTCCTGACCTCGACTCCAAAAACAGGAGACAGGAGGAAACTGGAGACGCAATCACGTCTTGTTTTCAGGAAAACATTCGAAGTACGTTCAGAATTAAAATATGAATAATATCTGCCAATGAGGTCAGACAAATTACATTCAGAATTACAGGGGAAAAAAAATCAGAATTACACGGAAAAAATTCCGAATGACAAGGAAAAAATTCCGAATGACAGGGAAAATTTCTGTATTGCAGGGAAAAATTCAGAATTACAGGGAAAAATTCAGAATGACAAGGAAAAAATTCGGAATTGCAGGGAAAACTTCAGAATTACAGGGAAAAAAGTCAGAATGTCAAGGAAAAAATTCCGAATGACAAGGAAAAAAAATCAGAATTGCAGGAAAAAATTCAGAATTGCAGAAAAAAATTCAGAAATACAGGGAAAAATTCAGAATTACAGGGAAAAAATTCAGAATTGCGGGAAAAATTCAGAATTACAAGGAAAAAATTCTGAAATGCGGGAAAAAATCAGAATTACAGGGAAAAATGCAGAATTACAGGGAAAAATTCAGAATTACAGGAAAAAATTTAGAATTACAGGAAAAAAATTAGAATTACAGGGACATTTTCAGAATTACAGGGAAATTTTCAGAATTACAGGGAAAAATTCAGAATTACAGGAAAAAAAATCAGAATTACAGGAAAAAAAATCAGAATTACAGGGAAAAATTCTGAATTACATGGACATTTTCAGAATTACAGGGAAAAAATCAGAATTACAGGGAAAAATTCTGAATTACATGGACATTTTCAGAATTACAGGGAAAAATTCAGAATTACAAGGAAAAAATTCTGAAATGCAGGGGGGAAAAAAGAAGAGTTGCCTGACCCCACAGGCAGTTTTTGTCCCTAATGTTTTAAGCACAAACTCTTCATTTTGTGAAGTAATTTTGCTCCACTAAATGAATCTTGATTTAAGAATCTTTAGATATTTGTGCTGGAATGTTTTTGTTTTTTGCAGTGCTTTATTTAAATCATTATTCTATAAACTCTGATGTAAATGTGTGTCTTTCTGATCCTTTGTTTGAGGAAAACCAAAGCAAATATATCTCTCTTAACATTCACATACTAAAATCAATCAGGCAGATGCAAGATATGACCAGCGGCCCGGCCCGGCCCAACACTGCACGCCGCACGCGCGCTCAGAACTGGACCGTGTGAGCGTGTTTCTTGCACAAGGGCTTGTCTTTCTTGGAGAAGAAGGTCTGACCCTCTAGACTCGTGCTGCACACCTACAGAGAGAGAGAGAGAGAGAGAGAGAGAGAGAGAGAGAGAGAGAGAGAGAGAGAGAGAGAGAGAGAGAGAGAGAGAGAGAGAGAGAGAGAGAGAGAGAGAGAGAGAGAGAGAGAGAGAGAGAGAGAGAGAGAGAGAGAGAGAGAGAGAGAGAGAGAGAGAGAGAGAGAGAGAGAGAGAGAGAGAGAGAGAGAGAGAGAGAGAGAGAGAGAGAGAGAGACTCAACACAAATACTGCGATGCTGATCAAATGTACTGAATGAAAGTGTGTGTGGTCTCTGGGCCGTGTTTCTGCACGTACCGCACACACGAAGCAGGTGTCATGCCAGGTGAAGCCCAGCGCCTCCAGGAACTTGTCACCCGCTTCGATGGGAAAGTCACAGCCGTGACAGCCGGTGCCGAAGAGGGTGTAGTAATCTACAGTCAGAGGACACACACAATCACTCACACTGACCCATGAGCAGGGGCTTTATCATCACTCACACTGACCCATGAGCAGGGGCTTTATCATCACTCACACTGACCCATGAGCAGGGGCTTTATCATCACTCACACTGACCCATGAGCAGGGGCTTTATCATCACTCACACTGACCCATGAGCAGGGGCTTTATCATTCTAACCCAGGCACGAGCAGAGGGAGGGGGTTGTTGGGCTTTGGGTGCTCGAGCCCCTGCCCTTTTTCAAAATGAATCAAAAGTGCCCCTCTCAGACAAATATCAATGATAATATCGTGATCAATAAAACTAATAAATGTGATTATTATAACATGACAATGTATGCAATAGTAACGAACGGCTCAAAAGTCGGACAGCTTCTGTTGAGGCGTTGCCGTGACGCGTTGCTATGGGTCGCGTGCGTTTTGATTGGCTGCTGATTTTCCACTGTTCAGAAACGGCTCTCGAGCCGAATATGGTCCTTTCAGAGAGTGTGTGGCCTCACGGGAAAAAAGTCAACCAATATTTTTTTTTTCATCCATAATCAGAGCTAATGTGTTGATTTAATTACAGATCTATATATTATATATTTTAAAGTATTACACAATTCACCAACGCCCGTTTGTCATCTATATACACCAACCAATCAGGATCTGGCAAAGCAAGTTCAGATTCCATTGGGCGATGTGAAGTGGAGCGGCCATTTTCTGTTCTTATTCATAAATCGGTTGAAAATGACATGGACAGACGAACTAACGTTTGTGGAACGATTTCCTGCGGTTTGTCTCATTTTATAAATTGCATCTCTGACAAAATGGCTTTTAACTTTAACAAACAAATCCCTGCACAAAACCAGCAGCAGCAAAAGTCGATTAATGGGAAGTGTTAAAGTCACTTGTATTTCTGTATATTGATACACCGTTTACTATTTCATGAAACTATCAAAGTTAACAAAACCCAGTGCCACCTCATCTTCAGGCCTGTTATGTGAAGTGGAGGCTGGAGAAACACGTCAAAGGACTTTATTATATTACCATCTTTGATGATTATGCAGCATTATGAAAGAAGTCTCTTATGCTCATCAAGCCTGCGTTCATTTGATCAAAAACAGCAATATTGTGAAACATTATTAAAATAATGGTTTTCTATTTTAAAATAATTTAAAATATAATTTTCTCCTGTGATTTTCAGCATCATTCCTCCACTCTTCAGTGTCACATGATCATTCAGAAATCATTCTAATAGGAGGATTTAATGTCAGTGATGGAAACTGTGATACTCTTTTCAAGATTCTTTGATTAATAAAAAGTTAAAAAGAACATAATGTAATAATATTTCACAATATTAGGCTACTGTTTTTTCTGTATTTTTGATTAAATAAATGCAGGCTTGATGAGCATAAGGATATATATATATATACAGTGAGGAAAATCAGTATTTGAACACCCTGCTATTTTGCAAGTTCTCCCACTTGGAAATCATGGAGGGTCTGAAATTGTCATCGTAGGTGCATGTCCACTGTGAGAGACATAATCTAAAAAAACAAATCCAGAAATCACAATATATGATTTTTTAACTATTTATTTGTATGATACAGCTGCAAATAAGTATTATTTACACATCATCCAGGAAACGACACACACACACAGACACACACACACACACCCGTGGATCATCCAGGGAACGACACACACACACACACACTGCCCCTACCCCTAAACCTACCCATCACACACACACAGACACACACACACACACAGCCGTGTATCATCCAGGGAACGACACACAGCACTGAGAATCAATGCTTCAGAAACTTTTATCAGGGTTATTTTAATAAATTCTGCAATTTTTTATGTTGTTATGTTCAAAAATAGTGGCGTGTTCCTTTAAGACAAAATTATTACTGAGATTTTAAATTTAAAATATCTTCTTCAGGACAGTACTAAATAAAAAATAACATGCATTGTGTATGATTCCTCTTATTTAGTTAAAATTATTCCCATTTTCACAGATTCTGCAAGCGGTTCACACACTTTTCATGCCACTGTATAGAGACGACTAATTATAGATTATTAGATGTTATAGTTTGTCACCCAGTGATAGGGCTGTGCGTGACTAGGCCTTTCACGATAACTACTTTTTGTTTTGCGATATATCGTCCCAGAAATAATTGCGATAAAATCATTTTAAGACATTATGCCACTAATATATAATCCTAATATAACAGCATAATAATGCAAGTAGACCTACACACTTTCAAATGACAACCTTTTAATTCTTTAGAAGATGGAATTAAGGGTAAAAAACATATTATCCCAAATAAAATATATATTTTTTTAATAAATAGTAAATAAACATTTTTCCTTGAGCAATGATAATGATATGATATTGAGCAACCTGATGTTTTTCTCATTGAGCATCTCAAGTATGTTGATTTAAGAAAGTGCAGATATTTCTTTATATTGTTTGAATGATATGCATCGCTTCTTTTTCTTCGGATTGAAATAACGAGGAACGATTTATGCGTATAGTTCCCCAAAATAAAAACGCGGCACCACCCTAGTTAGCAGGAAACCATGAGGCGGTGAAGTTTTTGCGGTGCTCTTATAAGCTGGGGGTTATGATGCTGGAGTGTTTGTTTGGTGGCTGGGGTTTATGGGTAATGGCGGCTCACCCGTCTCGCAGTACGGCTGTCCGTCCTCCAGGTGGAAGGTGTTGTTGCGGATCGGCTGCTGGCAGGAGGCGCACAGGAAGCAGTGCACATGCCAGGTCTGCTTCAGCGCGTTGATGACTTCCTGTTGACAGATTAAAGCAGCTGAGTGAACCAATGACAGTCTTACTCACTGATACGACTACAAACTTTCAAACCAGTTTAAGGGAACACTGCACTGTTTTTGAAACTAGGCTCATTTTCCAGTTAAACAGTTGAGTTTGACCGTTTGTGAATCCATTCAGCCGATCTCCGGGTCTGGCGGGAGCACTTTTAGCATAGCTTAGCATAGATCATTGAATCAGATTAGACCGTTAGCATCTCGCTCAAAAATGCTAATGATATTACACAGCGGCTGAAAATCGTCCCCAGCGCTCTCTGTGTGAGCCGGTTGTCCCGTTGGTTATGTTGACGGAGGTTAGCCTATTTTCAGGCGCTGTGTAATATCACTGCGCCGCTGCACTCATGGGGCGGCTCACAGCTCTTGATCATTACGCAGGAGAGTATAGTTCCTGCCATATCGGCCTAGAAAATCACAACTTCTCATTTTCCGGTCTTAGTACACGATGTGACTACAGAAGAGTCGAGTTTTAAATATTGAAACTCATTTTTGAGCGAGATGCTAACGGTCTAATCTGATTCAATGGTCTATGCTAAGCTATGCTAAAAGTGCTCCCGCCAGACCCGGAGATCGGCTGAATGGATTGGAAAACGGTCAAACTCAGCTGTTCAACTGGAAAATGAGCCTAGTTTCAAAAATAGTGGCGTGTTCCTTTAAGAAAAAATGATTACTGAGATTTTAAATGTCATATTTCACTATTTTAACAACACATTCGCATGTTCACAGTTCAAATAAAATATTAAATCTGTCTTAAGTTTTCACCCCCGGCTCTTAATGAGTCACGTTTCCTACTGGAACATAATTTATTAATTATGTATTACATATAACATGTAATAATTATTTTATTTAGCTTTATATATTACATTTCTATTAATATATATTTCATAGAATTGATTTATATGGTCAACTGTAAATGTACATTTTTATATATTATACTTATAATATATTTGTTCTTTATAATATGCTACTATATTAATATATTATTATTTCTGTTTATTCTGTGCAATTTAACTCAGATATTTCTAGGTAATAAAAGAAAACAAAATGTATAGATGCATAGAGAAATATTATATATACATACACACACACACAAACACACAATAACAAATATAAAAAGATCATTATAAAATATATAAAATATTGACACATTAAAGCTGCACTATGTAACTTTTCCGTCCGAATGCACCATTAAACAGATTATTTCAGTAAATCACAGCCATTGGTTTGATAATCACACTAAGCTATATCACGATGTATTTAGTTTCATTGTGCAGCCTCATTTATTTACTTTCAACTTAGCTTTTCACCAACTCACCAAACCCTGTAATATTAAACCATGGCCTGAGACTGATTTCAATGCCTGATTTGATCATATTACTGAGACCCATCAAGTGTGCTCAGATCCGCTGTAATGAGTGAATCCGAGCACTGAATGATCTCCAGGATGAAACACAGGGTCTCTCTCTGACCGATGGAGAGGTGCTCATTAAGCGAGTGCAGCCCTTCCGGCTCTCCGTGGCTTTCTGAAGCCGACTAAAGCCAAGGCGACACAGCCAGTGCTAATTGTCACACATCTGAGCGGTCGGTGCCAGCTTTACCAGACCTTATGATCCCGATTAAAGCTCGTTCCCACAGTCCCACACTCTCAGAGCAGAGGAGGGGGAGGCTGGGAATGATGGAGGGATGAGGCTCTAAAGGGAAGGTCAAGTGGACGGACGGCGCAGCGGATCTCAAACTAGTGAAGATCATCACTCATGATGAACCAGACGCTAACAAACAGAAGCAAAACTACTCAAACTATTAAACGGAACTATGACATTCATATAGTCAGTAATATCTTCAATATGATTTCATAATTTATACAAAAAGAACTATGATTCAGAGGCTGAATTTTTAGGTTGTGTTGCTCAGAAAGTCAGTATAAACTAAGAGAAATTCATACGTTTAAAAAAGTAAGGACAAGAACTAATATAAAAAATAGATGTATATCTGTCAAACCTATGGAATAATTTTGAGATGGACTTTAAAACAGTGTAATTAATTTTGTAAATTTAAGAACATGTTTAAAAACAGGGTGATAAATAGTTATTTTATTGTATAAATAATTGGTGTATGCAAAACTAAATGTATTGTTGTAATATCTAAAATGTATACATGTATATTATGATCTTTGTAATTTATGTAACGCTATTGTATATATTGTATTAATCTAATCCATTAGAAAAAAAAAAAAGAAAAAAAATTTATAAAATCAATCACGCTCATTAGATAAATATGTAATAAAGGGTAGGCAAAATAAGCGGTAGCTTCTGCCTATACCTTTTTCGGTTATGTATATTTTTTGTTATATTTCTTTTGTTATATTTTTAAATATTTTTGTTTTTGTTGTTGTTATTTTCTTATTGTCTTATTAATTATGGAAAATGTTCTGTAATGACCGAAATAAAATAAACAATGAAATGATAAACTGTTAACTTGAACATATACATTTATTTGTTATATATATATATATATATAAATAAAAACTATATTTATATAGTTATGTTGCTGGAAGTAGCCATCAGAGGATGGGCACATGCTGGTCATAAAGGGATGGACATGGTCAGAAACAATGCTCAGGTATTTAAACCATGCCCAATTGGCACTAAGGGGCCTAAAGTGTGCCAAGAAAACATCCCCCACACCATTACACCACCACCACCAGCCTGCACAGTGGTAACAAGGCATGATGGATCCATGTTCTCATTCTGTTTACGCCAAATTCTGACTCTACCATCTGAATGTCTCAACAGAAATCCAGACTCATCAGACCAGGCAACATTTTTCCAGTCTTCAACTGTCCAATTTTGGTGAGCTGGTGCAAATTGTAGCCTCTTTTTCCTATTTGTAGTGGAGATGAGTGGTACCCGGTGGGGTCTTCTGCTGTTGTAGCCAATCCGCCTCAAGGTTGTGCGTGTTGTGGCTTCACAAATGCTTTGCTGCATACCTCGGTTGTAACGAGTGCTTATTTCAGTCAAAGTTGCTCTTCTATCAGCTTGAATCAGTCGGCCCATTCTCCTCTGACCTCTAGCATCAACAAGGCATTTTGGCCCACAGGACTGCCGCATACTGGATGTGTTTCCCTTTTCACACCATTCTTTGTAAACCCTAGAAATGGTTGTGCGTGAAAATCCCAGTAACTGAACAGATTGTGAAATACTCAGACCGGCCCGTCTGGCACCAACAACCATGCCACGCTCAAAACTGCTTAAATCCCCTTTCTTTCCCATTCCGACATTCAGTTTGGAGTTCAGGAGATTGTCTTGACCAGGACCACACCCCTAAATGCATTGAAGCAACTGCCATGTGATTGGCTGATTAGATAATTGCATTCATGAGAAATTGAACAGGTGTTCCTAATAATCCTTTAGGAGAGTGTGTATATATATATATATATATATATATATATATAGAGAGAGAGAGAGAGAGAGAGATTTTATAAATTTCTCTCTATATATTTTATAATATACGAGTGTGTGTGTGTGTGTGTGTGTGTGTGTGTGTGTGTGTGTGTGTGTGTATATATATATATATATATATATATATATACATACATACATACATACACACACATTATAAATTTTATA
>CM042259.1:46255414-46262914 GCA_023566225.1 Romanogobio albipinnatus | reverse complement strand
GAAGTGTACAATACTCCTCCAAATAATAGCTCAGTGATTGGGTAATAAATGTTGCCAGCTAGTGATGTCACGGTACCAAAACTCCAGTAGTCCGTACCAATACCATACAAATTTTACACAGCTAAATGTTTTTTATATATTTTTTATTTGTTAAACCATTTAAAAAAATGTATTATATGTATTAAGTTTATTATTTATGATGATAATCATTATAAACATGTAAAGGCTGTCTGCTGTTTAAAAGTAAACATTGTTTATAAAAAAAATAATCAACCATCTAGGCATAATTATTATTATTAGTAGAGACGTATTATTATTATTACACAAAGAAGGCGCTAAATCTACTGTAGGCTACAACAATAGCCCAATATATTGTCAATTAAAAAACATTTAAACCAAACTTTTATTTTGACGGGTTGCCGTGAAGACCTTTGAGTGTCTGTGTTCACAGTTTTCTCAAATGAAACGGTAAATTCTCATGAAGTGACGGTTTATGCGTTCGGCTGGTCATGAAGTCCATCATTTCTTTGTAATGGCTTTGGTCTTTTCGCTGCTTATACCCAGGAAAGATAGGAGAGGCTGCTGACCTGTGTCTGGCTCTGAGCTCCTTTACTAGACGGATGGGCTCAGACACGTGAGACTGTTCGGCCGATCACGCAGAAAATCAGCCAATTCTGATCCCTGGCCGATCAATCGTGCATCTCTAGTTTTAGGTTGTGTTGCTAACCAACTAAAATCCACCGTTGAGCCAACGTTGGACAGACGTTGGGTTCTGACGTCAACCCGATTTTCATTTTCAACCAAAATGCAACGTCTGTCCAACGTTGGGGACCAATGTCAATCTGATGTCATATTGACGTCCGGTGCCTGCTGGGAAAGACATTTATAATGATACAAATGTTTGAAACAAATGCTGTTCTTTTGAACTTTCTATTCATTAAAGAATCATGAAAAATAAAATGTGTCAGTTTCCACACACATATTAACTGTTTTCCTCACTGATAATAATCATAAATGTTTCAAATCATCATATGAGAGTGATTTGTGAAGGGTCATGTGACACTGAAGACTGGAGTAATGATGATAAATCACACTTTACTATATATTCACACAGAGAACAGCTGATCTACACTGGAGGAATATTTCACTGATTACTGGAGTTATGTAGCCTGGATGCCAGACGAACTTAGCCCCGCCCACAAAACATTTTGCACGGGCAGTTCGGTCTGGACTTGATCCATAGAGAAGTAATTATGCCCGAACAGAAACTGTTCGGACCAATGAAATTGTCAGGGCGGGCTTTAGACGATGATGGACAGATGATAAACAGTAACGAATCATCCACGTCATCAAAGGCGCTTGGGTTGAATTTGTTCTAATCCTAAACGGAGAACTTGTTCGTATATGCATTCACCTTTACTATTTCTCTCAGAAATGATGATGGTGTTGGTAAGTACTCTGTGTATCCTTAAATTCTTCTTTTACAACACCGGCAAAGATCGTTTACACTCATCTTCTTCTTCTAACGTGACTTATTCCAGCGTGCGGGCAGACAGGGTTGCCAAGTTTTTACAGCAAAACTCGCCCAACTGCTACTCAAAACTAGCCAAAAACAAGCCCAATAGCTTTCCGGGTGGGGGGGTTCTCCGGGAAAAATGGCATTTGGGGGTAAAATATGTGTTATTTTGGCACGGCTGCTAAATTTCGCATTCCTGGGTCTGTATATCACATAATTGGGGTCGCTTCAACCCGCGGACTTGGCAACACAGTGCAGTTAAGTTCTGTTGACATTTGACAACTAACGTTATGCGTCGCTCCGTTGCTCTGATTGGTTGTAGGTCTATCCAATTGAGGTCTTTCCTGGTTCGGTTTAAACACGCCCCATAATCACAGCCCAACGGAGCAGATCAGACTCATATTCTGACTAGAGTTGAGTATGACGACGTCCGGCTAGGAGTTATGATCACATAAACGCAGACTTTTTGAATGCTAGTTTACATTTAAGTCACATTAAGAAAATAAACAAACACACAAATTAGAATAGAATATTAGAAAATGTATTCTCGATCATTTTAAACTGTAAAGTTTCCAGAGAAGCACAAAACTCCCACAAAAAACAAAATAATGTATCATCTTAAGAGTCAAGATGGCGCCGAGGATGGCCGCAACGTCGCAAGCTCTGCTGGAACATTGTAGTTTTTTGTTTGTTCTGTTTATAGTTTTTGTGTTTTTTGTCTTGGATGCTGTCTGCCTTACTACGTACGACAGACAGACACTTTTGGACATTGGTTCGGCAATCGCACTCCGAAAACCGGACTTTAAATTCTTCAGTGACGAACCGCCGTTTACAAACACAGCAGCGGAGCTCTTTGTCTGGACGGCCCGACCACGCAAACGCGGCCGGAGAAGGGGAAGCAGAGCCGGCGTGCTCATCAGATTAAGACGCCGCGCAAACCGACCCCCGCTTCCCAGTATTTTACTGGCAAATGTTCAGTCTCTGGACAATAAACTCTGCGAGCTGAGAGCGCGGATCTCTTTCCAGCGAGACACGAGGGACTGCTGCATTATCTGCCTCACAGAAACTTGGATGTCCGCTGAGATTCCAGATTCGGCCATCGAAACCGCGGGGTTCTCCGTGCATCGGATGGACAGAGAAAAAGATCTCTCCGGGAAAAGCAAAGGCGGGGGTGTATGTTTTATGATCAACCGATCCTGGTGTGATCAGAGGAACGTACATTCTATCAAGTCTTTCTGTTCTCCTGATCTGGAACTTCTCATGGTTCTGTGCCGACCATTCTGGCTACCGAGGGAATTCACCGCGGTCATCATCACAGCTGTGTATATTCCCCCGCAAGCCGACACAGACCGGGCACTAAAGGAACTGTATAGGACAGTGAGTGAGCAGGAAACCGCGCATCCTGACGCTGCGTTTATTGTGACCGGAGACTTTAACAAAGCCAACTTCAAGCGCATCGCACCCAAATACCACCAACATGTTAGCTTCAACACGCGAGGGAACCGCGTCTTAGATCACTGCTACTCCCCCTTCAAGGATGGATACAAATCACTCCCACGCCCACCATTCGGCAAATCAGATCACGCGTCAATCCTCCTTTTGCCCGCATATAGGCAAAGACTCAAACAGGAAGCACCCGCCCTCAGAACCATCCAGTGCTGGTCGGACCAATCAGATTCTATGCTACAGGACTGTTTTGATCACGCGGACTGGGAGATGTTCCGGTCGGCCTCTGATGACGACATCGAGGTTTACGCTGATAGCGTAACGTGTTTCATCAGGAAGTGCGTAGATGACGTTGTTCCGACCAAAACAATTCGGCTGTATCCTAACCAGAAGCCGTGGCTAAATGGGGATGTTCGCGCGGCACTCAATGCGCGGACCTTCACTTTTAACTCCGGTAACGCGGAGGAGCATAAACAAGCAAGTTATGCCCTCCGGAAAACCATCAGAGCAGCAAAACGGCAGTACAGGGACAAGATTGAAGGACAGTTCAACACCACCGAATCCAGAAGCATGTGGAGGGGAATTAACACCATCACGGACTATAAAGGGAACACAAACTCCATCGTGAACACCGCTGCCTCTCTCCCGGACGAGCTAAACACCTTCTATGCTCGTTTTGAGGGAACTAACACCGCCCTCGCGGAGAGAGCGCTCGCGGCTGAAGATACAGAGGTTAGTGCACTCTCCGTATCCGTAGCGGATGTAACCCGATCCTTCCGGCGGGTGAACGTCCGTAAAGCTGCGGGTCCAGACGGCATTCCCGGCCGTGTGATCAGAGCGTGCGCGCACCAACTGGCTGGAGTCTTCACGGACATTTTTAACCTGTCCCTCTCCCTGTCTGTGGTCCCCACATGCTTCAAAACGTCCACCATTGTGCCTGTACCTAAGCAGTCAAAAACCACCTGCTTAAACGACTGGCGTCCTGTTGCTCTGACCCCCATCATCAGCAAATGCTTTGAAAGACTAGTCAGAAACCACATCTGCTCTGTTCTCCCCCCCTCACTGGACCCACTGCAGTTTGCATACCGCACAAACCGCTCCACTGACGATGCCATTTCATCCACTATACACACTGCTCTCTCCCACCTGGAAAAGAGGAACACGTATGTGAGAATGCTGTTTGTAGACTACAGCTCAGCATTCAACACCATTGTGCCCTCCATACTTGACGGGAAACTCCGGGCTCTAGGCTTAAACAGCCTGTTATGCAGCTGGATCCTGGACTTCCTGTCAAACAGACGCCAGGTGGTCAGAATGGGCAGTAACATCTCCTCATCACTGACTCTCAACACTGGAGCCCCTCAGGGTTGTGTTCTCAGCCCACTCCTGTACTCTTTGTACACACATGACTGTGTGGCAACCCACAGCTCCAACACCATCATCAAGTTTGCTGACGATACGACGGTGGTAGGTCTTATCACCGACAATGATGAAACGGCCTACAGAGAGGAGGTGCACACTCTGACACGGTGGTGTCAGGAGCACAACCTCTCCCTCAACGTCAGCAAGACCAAGGAGCTGGTGGTCGACTTCAGGAGGAATGAGAGAGAACACCGCCCCATCACCATCGATGGAGCACCGGTGGAGAGAGTCAGCAGCTTCAAGTTCCTCGGTGTCCACATCACAGAGGAACTCTCATGGTCCGTCCACTCCGAGGCCGTTGTGAAGAAGGCTCATCAGCGCCTTTTCTTCCTGCGACGGCTGAGGAGGTTTGGAATGAACCGCCACATCCTCACACGTTTCTACACCTGCACCATAGAGAGCCTGCTGACTGGCTGCATCACCACCTGGTACGGCAACAGTACCGCCCGCAGCCGCAAGGCCCTGCAAAGGGTAGTGCGCACGGCCAGCTGCATCATCGGAGGTGAGCTTCCCTCCCTCCAGGACATTTACGCCAGGCGATGTGTGAAGAGAGCTCAGAGGATCATCAGAGACTCTAGCCACCCGAACCATGGGCTGCTCTCACTGCTGCCATCAGGCAGACGGTACCGCAGCATCAGAACACGCACCAGCCGACTCCAGAACAGCTTCTTCCCACAAGCAATCAGACTACTTAACTCCTGATCCATCAGGATCATAACACACACTGGACAGAATATCACTCCGCACAACCCACTGTAGATACACACACATTATACACACATTTATTTATCACATAGCACCTATTGCACTTTGGATTTCAATTTTTCAATCTGTGAATAATATTTTATACTATACATTGTATATTATTATTATTATTATAGCGTAATGTATATTGTTTAGTGTATGTTTAGTGTATATTGTTTAAAGTATATGTATATTGTAAGTATGTGTATATTGTTTAAAGCTGTGAGAACTAAACTCACATTGTGCAAATTATTTATTGTTTATTGTAGAGTTTACTGTGCTGTGAGTAATTGTGTGCGCATCAGATGTGTAATCTGATGCTGCTTTAAATGTTGTACATGTCATGTCATGACTGCTATGTTGCTCGGAACTGCACCTAAGAATTTCACCTACTGTTGCACTTGTGCATATGTAGAGTGACAAATAAAGTGATTTGATTTGATTTGATTTCTTAAGTATGAAGTTCAGAAACTCTATGAAGTGATGCTCACCTGATGCTGATAGCACATTATTCACATGACTCGTCTGTGAGTGGATGAAGGGTGTGTTGTGTGAATAATATCAGAACGTGCATTTCTGCAACACATGACGCGTGTGCTTTATTTGGAGCTTATGTCAAATACTGCGAAATATTTTGGAGTTAAAGGATTAGTTCACTTTAAAATGTCCTGATGATTTCCTCACCCTCATCTCATCCCAGATGTTCATGTGTTTCTTTCTTCAGTGGAAAAGAAATGAAACATTCCAAGATTTTTCTGCTCATAATGGACTTCAATGGGAACCAACGGCTGAAGGTCCGAATCACTGCAGTTTCAGAGGCTCTGACCGATCCCAGACGAGTAATAGAGTCTGATCTAGACAAACCATCCCACATTTACAACACAAATACACATTTATATACTTTTAAACCTCAATCTTGAGCTGCTCTGCGACACCACGGATTGCGTAATCCCGTCAGAAAGGTCACGCTTAGTACCGCCCTCGTGTTTACAAGGCGCTCGTGTGAAGACCATAGGCCGTAAAAAAATATGGACGACGCGACTTCATTGACTTGCGCTGACCAGAGTTGAAGCTTTCATAGGCCGCACACGCCGCTGACATCTCGGGACCGGAGTCTGCGCAGTAGAGAGCAGGAAGTAGAGGCGCGATTATCAAAAGCCCGCCCACACTCTCACAGATGCAGAACAATTCATCATGCTGGTGTGAAATAAACAGTTATAGAAATGTAGAAATTAAAGCTAAAGCTCCAATCTCCTCCCAAAAATCCTGAAAAAGTCTGTTAGTGCCTCAGTGACAACTTCACTCAGAGAAGCCGTCAATCTCAGCTGTCAATCATGAGGCCACACCCCCCGTTTTTATATCATCAAATAACTCACTAAAACTAAACTTATTTTAAAAAACGAACACTTGAAGTGAAATCATCGTGATAAAAACTGCCATCTTTAGGAAAAAATTATTTTGAAGTGTAATTGAATTGTTTAGTGTGTCTCGCGTCCATTCTAATACATGGAGAGGTGGGGTTTAGGAGCTATACTGGGACCGGACACCAGGGGGCGATCGAGGCGCGGAGGATTCAGTTTCTGAGAGGAGTGCTACAGGCTTGGCGAAGACTAATACAAACAGCCTTTAGCAAAACAAGGTTAAACAACGATGTTGGACGATTTTAAAGTTGGAGAGGGCGTGTTTTTTGCTAAAGGGCGTTTGTATTAGTCCTCGCACGTTCTGTTGGGGCGGTGCTTCCGCGTACGTCTAGTGTGACCTTTCCGATGGGATTACGCAATCCGTGGCGCAGCGCAAGATGAGCAATTGAGGTTATAAGTATATAAATGTGTGTTTGTGTTGTAAATGTGGGATGGTTTGTCTAGATCAGACTCTATTCCTCTGGGATCGGTCAGAGCCTCTGAAACTGCAGTGATTCGGACCTTCAGCCGTTGGTTCCCATTGAAGTCCATTATGTGCAGAAAAATCCTGGAATTTTTCATTTCTTTTCCGCTGAAGAAAGAAAGACATGAACATCTCGGAAGAGATGAAGGTGAGGAAATCATCAGATGATGTTCATTTTGATGTGAACTAATCCTTTAATGGACTGTGATTTTTATTTTTTATACACACTGCCATTCAAAAGTTGATTGGTAAGAGTTGTAATGTTTTTAGAAGAGTCTGCTCACTAATATTCCTCCAGTGTAGATCAGCTGTAAAGTAAAGTGTGATTTATCATCATTACTCCAGTCTTCAGGGTCACATGACCCTTCACTAATCTCTCATATGAGGATCTGATGCTCAACACACAGTTATGATTATTATCAACCAGCGTGAAAGGCGTGGACAGGATTGATCGCAGAAGTTTCAGACTCATGACACATTCAATATCA
>CM042259.1:46237914-46250414 GCA_023566225.1 Romanogobio albipinnatus | reverse complement strand
AAAAATAAATAAAACAAGAAAAATAAATAAGAACATAAATACATAAGAAAATAAATAAATTAAACAAATTAAAATAATAAAATGAATCAATAAATAAAATAAATAAGAAAATAAATTAATAAAATAATTAACAAAATAACTAAGAAACTAAATAAATACATAAGAAAATAAATCAATAAATGAAATGCATAAGAAAATAAATTAAATATGTAAATAATGCATATAAATAAATAATGTTTTGTTTTTTTCTTTGTTGAATTTCAAAACAAACAAGTGAACAAGTGTGTTTTGTAAGAAAGAGTTGGATAATAAATATATAATTTGTATGTTCTGTACAGTTACATTAATATTTCATGACAATAAATATCTTGCAAAATAATCTCATTCTCATTGCTCTAAATTGCTCAAATGTAATAATTAAATGATAAAATATGCATACATCATTGTAGCACGTATTGTACAACTTTTAATATTTGTATATTTATTGTATTACATACTGTTATATTACAGTAGTATTGCATTACAGTAATGAAAGTCTAATCAGAATCCCCACTGAGAATAATAATAATAATAATAATTTGAATTTGAGGGCTGAATGTGTTCAATTGTCATGAAAATGAAAGTTTAATGATGGTAAAGGTTGTGTTTAAATCCCACAGGTCTGGCACACTCAAATGATGAACTTGGCATTGCCATGTGTTCAGATGATCCTGTATATTATGGTATATCTCTAAATAGCATCTGTTACTTTTCTGTGGTGTTGCATCTCAGGTTGTGTTCGGTGTGGAAGAGCTGGCGGGACACAGAGGTCACACAGGGCACATATGCATTGACCAGCTGGACACACACTGACAGCAGGTGACCGGCGACACACACACTCGCTGCTAAATGTATTTCATCCAGCCGACATACGGCCCAATCACACCTCTAATCTTTATTGATCACCACACGGAGTGTGTTTAAAGCCAGAACACATCTGTTACTCCTCGATATTAGGCTAATAAACTAAAAACATCCTATTCATGACAATAATGCTTCATATTTGTGTGTAAATTGATATATTTCGGGGTTTTTTCATGATTCTCTGATGAACAGCAAGTTCTAAAGAACAGCTTTAATGTGAAAAAGAATATTTTGTAACATTATAAATGTCTTTACGGTCACTTTTGATCAGTTTAATGGGCATTTTAATGATTTTTAAAATCTTTTCAACAGTAGTGTATGACGGTTTCCCCACACACACACACACACACACACACACACACACACACACACACACACACACACACACACACGTGATCCTGGAGCTCAACAGCAGTCGTGCGTCTCACGGGTGTCTCTGCGCCAACAGCCAACAACACATTATGGGTCAAAATCATCCATTTTTCTTTTATGCCAAAAATCATCAGGATATTAAGATCATGTTCCATGAAGATATTCCCACCGTAAACACATCATAAATGTATTATTAGTAGTAATATGCATTGCTGAGGACTTCATTTGGACAACTTTACAGGAGATTTTCTCAATATTTAGAGTTTTTTGCACCCTCAGATTCCAGATTTTCAATATTGTCCTAACAAACCACACATCAATGAGAGATTATTATTCAGCTTTCAGTTTTCAAAACTTCACAGATTTTCAAATAGTTGCATCTCAGCCACATATTGTTCTAGCAAACCATAATGAAAAGATTATTTATTTATTATTTTCATAAATCTCAATTTAAAAAAGAAATGACCCTTATGACAGGTTTTGTGGTCCAGGGTCACAAATATGAAAAATAATAATCATGTTTCTTGAGCAGCGATCAGACCTAGACCAGATGATCTACACTGGAGGAATATTTCACTGGTTTACTGTATTTTTGATACATAAAACACATCCCATGACTGAAAGCACTAGTAATAGAGACGCTTGCGGTGCAGTGCTGCCCCCTACAGTCCACTCTCAGAACTGCATCTGTCTTTTACAGCCGGTGGCCAATGATGAAAGTGCATTAAAGTGAATAGACACATTAATATATAATCAGCCCTCTGGTTTCTCTGTGCGTTACGGTTTAATCATTTCATTTCTTCAGTGTTCACCATGTCTGTCATTTGGTTTTGAGGGATCTTTGGCTCCTGAGGACAAATGTGACGATTACAGATGGACAGAGAAACTGCAGGAGAGAGAAATAAAGACTGAGGGATGCGTGGCCGGAAGGTGAAGTCATATCTATTATTTAGCTCTAATAAAACATGTTGGAAATGTTGTGATCTTCTGTCATAGACGGGCTCTATAAAGGGTTTGTGGGATGCAGCGTCGAGTGTCTGTCCTGTCACATGACTGATCTCTGAACACTTGAGTGGGGAGAGACAGAAAATCTTTTATAACTGTAATAAAATCCAACCAGTAAAAGCTCGTATTTCTCAGGATGATCCAGATAATAGCAGCAACAGAAGGCATACACCAATCAGGCATAACATTATGACCTAATATTGTGTTGGTCCCCCTGACCCGTCGAGACGGTGTGCTGTGGTATCTGGCACCAAGATGTTAGCAGCAGATCCTTTATGTCCTGTAAGTTGTGAGATGGGGCCACCATGGATCGGACTTGTTTGTTCAGCTCATCCCACAGATGCTCGATTGGATTGAGATCTACGCCTCAAACTCGTTGTTGAGCTCCTCAAAGCGTTCCTGAAGCATTTGTGCTTTGTGGCGGCGCACTATCTGCTGAAAGAGCCACAGCCACAGGGAATACCGTCCCCATGAGAGGCTGGACATGGGCTCAGCAATGCTTAGGTAGGTGGGACGTGTCAAAGTCACATCCACATGGATGGAGGACCCAAGGTTTCCCAGCAGAACATTGCCCAAAGCATCACTGCCTCCGCTGCCACGCCCTCTTCCCATAGTGCACCTGTGCCATGTGTTCCCCAGGTAAGCCCCGCACACACACCCGGCCATCCACGTGATGTAGAAGAACACGTGATCATCAGACCAGGCCACCTTCTTCCATTGCTCCGTGGTCCAGTTCTGATGCTCGTGCCACTGTTGGTGCTTTGGGCGGTGGACAGGGGTCAGCATGGGCACCCTGACTGGTCAGCGGCTGTGCCGCCCCATACGCCACAAACTGAGATGCTCTGTGTATTCTGAGCCCTTTCTATCAGAACCAGCATTAACTTCTGGAGCAGTTTGAGCTCCAGTAGCTCGTCTGTTTGATCGGACCACACGGGCCAGCCTTCGCTCCACACGTGCATCAATGAGCCTCGGCCGCCCATGACCCTGTGGCCGGTTCTCCACTGGTCCTTCCTTGGAGCACTTTTGATAGAGACTGACCACTGCAGACCGGGAACACCCCACAAGAGCTGCAGTTCTGGAGATGCTCTGACCCAGTCGTCTAGCCGTCACAATCTGGCCCAAACTCCCTCAAATCCTTACGCTTGCCCATTTTTCCTGCTTCTAACACATCAACTCTGAGGACAAAGTGTTCACTTGCTGCCTAATATATCCCACCCACTAACAGGAGATGAAGAGATCATCAGTGTTATTCACTTCACCTGGTCATAATGTTATGCCTGATTGGTGTATATCAGTGATAATATTAGTTAAATAAACTACAATACTTAATGTTCATTCGATCCATCCGACTGAGGCATTCCATCAGATTTCATTTTGCAGCGTTGAGCATTATAACCAATCACACGTGTTTCTGTTGAGCTTATGAATGCGATGGCCAATCAGAGGCGTTCAGGTTATCATCGCTGAAGCAGAGTTTTGAACAGAAGCGTATATAAATGCTTCCTGAGCAGAACTGAGTGTTTTCGGTGGATCAGAATCGGTTTCATCTCTCAAAACTCAAACATTAAACCCGACGCCGGTCAAACAGTCAGAGTTCAAGAAGAAAAGAGAAGAAAACAGAGAAGAGACACAACAGATGCAGAAAGATGAAAGAAAAGCTTTATTCAGAGTATAAGAGAAATAAAAGACAGAACAGACATCAGATCATCAGAGGAACAGAGGAGAAACAGACACAGATGTAAGCCATGCAGAGAAACAGACGACAGGAACCTCAGACCAATGATCGTCCTCTATCCAGAACACTCATTCATTCAGTGAGGAGACACAGAGTCACATGACAGAGGGAGAGTCACATGACAGAGGGAGAGTCACATGACGGAGTTTAGGATTGGAAGGATTCAGCAGAACATCAGATGGATCTATTACACATTGAGCGTTCGGGCCGAGACATCGTGATGCCAGTCTCTCAGCTTGTTGTACTGAGGCCGGACCAGCTCTGGGTCCACTTTAGTCACCCTGACGGTCCGACACACACACACACACACACACACGCACACGCACGCAGAGAGAGAGAGAGAGAGAGAGAGAGAGAGAGAGAGAGAGAGAGAGAGAAAGAAGGACAGACAGGAAATAAACTGATTAAACAGTTATAGTTTCAGAAAGCAGGAGGACAGAGAGAGAGAAACTACACAAAGCCTCGGCACAACCATATAATATTATTGTTTAATAATTTACATATAGTAATTAATAAATATAATGCACAATTATAATATACTATATTTATAATATAATGCATAATTGTATTTAATAATGTATATATCATTTACATATATATAACACATCATTATAATATACTTTATAATATTTATATATATATATATATATATATATACATACATTATACAACTAGTAATAATACTATAAAACAATATGTGTATATAATATTTATAAATATAAAAAAATATATATACTCATATTGTCATATAATACACAATGCATCGTTTTATTATGTAACAATGTATATATAATTTACAAATATAATACATAATTATAATATACTATATTTATAAATATTAATGTATATATAACTATATAAAAATAATAAAATGTATATAATATTATTATTATTATACAACTAGTAATAATACTATAATACCATAAAACAATGTATATATTTAAAATATTATTATATTATATTATAAATTATAATATATAAACATTATATTATAATATTACAATTATTGTAATAATTTATATTATTTTACTTTATAGAACTTTTAATTTTATTTTTTTATATATCACTCTAAAAAAAAAAGGTTCCATATAGCACCAAAAATGGTTCTTCCTCGTAATCATAGGGGAACCACTTTTGGTGCTATATAGCACCATATCTTAGCATGTTCTGTATATGGTAGCGGTGCTATATAGCACCTTAGTCAAAGAACCGCTGAAGAACCACTGAAGCACCAAAATTGGTGCTATATAGCACTAAAAAAGGTTCCCCTATGATTACGAGCCAAGAACCATTTTTGGTGCCGTATAGAACCTTTTTTTTTTTAGAGTGTAGTTCATCCATCATATCTCTGTCTCAGCACTGTTGAGTTTGATTATGCGGTCTCATAAACCAGCTCACAGGATTATGAAACAAGATTACCCACAATCCCACTTCATGAGTAACAGCAGGGCGGTCTGAGGCAGAAGAAGTGAATAATCAGAGGAACACTTACTTCTTCCCAGGCCGGTTCTCCTGAGCTTGATCTAGAGGACAGACACAAGAGAGGCGGTGAATCTCAGCTCTTTCGCTTGTAAGCGTGTGCAGGAGAGTGTGTGTGTGTGTGTGTGTGTGTGTGTGGCGCTCCTACCGTTCTCTGTGCCGGTGATCTGAGCCAGGATGCGGAAGGAGCGCGACTGAGACGTGCCGGTGCGCGGGTGCCAGTCCTCCGTGTCCTCGATCAGACGCTTCTTACTGGAGTCGCTGAGCGGAGACGCGTGGTTCACCTCCAGCTCCGGGACGGGCTTCCGGGCCGTCCTGACACACACACACACACACACCACGTCACTAAACATTCAACACAACAACTACTGCACATAAAACACTGGGGTGGATTTACCTGGGAGGAGTCTTTCTACAGCAGAGACGGAAAACAAGAGAGTCAGGGAAAAGAGACGGAAATCAGAGAAAAGAGCCAAAAACATCCCATAATTCAGATCAACACTGTTTCTACTTACTTAAGAATACTCTGAGGTCCACTATGGAAATAAAAAGTCAAGAAAAATAAATATTAAATATAATAATTATTATTATTATTTATTGATGACATTTATTATTATTATTATTATTAGTGCAAATGAACGAGTTAATTTAAATTGCATGCAAATTCAAAATGTGTCCCATAACTACAGTCCTCAAGTATTGAATTTAATTGAAAAATACTAAATTAATAATAACATTCATATACTTGTCATATATAAACTTGTTTTCTATATATATATATAAATAATGTAATATATTTGTAACAAATTATATTATAATTAATATTTTACATTATAGAACTTAATAACTTTTAAAAACAAAAATTCAAGAAAATATTATATTTATTTATTTATTTTATTATTATTATTATTAGTGCAAATTAACAAAAGTTAATTTTAAAATGTGTCATAACTACTGAATATATTTTAATAAAGTATTGAATTTAACTGAGAAATACTAAATTAATCCCAAATGTCGATGCAATAAAAGGGAAAATAAAAACACATTTATAGATAATAATCTATAGTCTAACCAGCTATTTTAGTATCATTGAGATATTATTATATGTTTTTATTAATAGTTTGAATTAGCTTTCATTTAATTATTTTTAAATATCTGTTTAATTTTAAAGTTTTAGTAATTATATTACTTTTGTCAATTTTATTCTTTTTTAAGGTCTATTTAGTTTATTTATTTTAGTAACATCAAATTAAATTGTCAAGTTTAAAGTATTTTAAGAATTAATTTAGCAAGTTTACAAAAAAGAAATAATCCGTTTAAAGGATTTTAAAAAAATTATAATATTTTTTCATTCCATTTGTTGTGTGTGTGTGTGTGAGTGTGTGAGAGTGTGTGAGTGTGTGAGAGTGTGTGTGTGTGAGAGTGTGAGAGTGTGTGAGTGTGTGTGAGTGTGTGAGAGTGTGTGAGTGTGTGAGTGTGTGAGAGTGTGTGAGTGTGTGAGAGTGTGTGAGAGTGTGTGTGTGAGAGAGAGAGAGAGAATGAGTGAAAATGTTTATGGCTTTAGTTGTTAGTAACTGACCAAAGTGGCAACAAATGGAATTAAAAAATATTTAAATACCCCCCTAAAATACTTTAAACCTTTCAAACAGATTTTTAAAAATAAATTAATTTGACATTTAAAGTGCGGCCGGATCTCTGCGTGCACCATTCAGATGTTCAGCTCGAGCAACACTGAGTCCTAACACTAGAGGGCTCCACCGCCCTGAGTCTCACTGCTGACCTGCTGGCGTCTCTGACAGAGCTCTCATCTCTAACAATGCATGCGGAGGGAAATGTCACTGCTGCTATTTATACGCATTAATGCCACACCGTGAATAAACACACACACACGATGACTGACAGCAGCACATGAGCACACACTATCCCGAGCTCAACCTCAAACCCTGAAGAGAGACTGAGAAAGAGATGGCCGCGAGTGTGTCGCTGGGTTAGAGATGGTGAAAGAACACACACACAGATACCACAACACTATTGCATATACACTAACTTTGTCATGAGCTCCTCCTGTAGAGAGAGAGAGAGAGAGAGAGAGTTTGAGAGGGACTCAACCACCATCAAACCTCATGCAGAAACACACACACACACACACATGCAGGGTCGGACAGAAACTCACACACATGCAGATCGGACAGAAACTCACACACACACGCAGGCCGGACAGAAACTCACACACACACACGCAGGCCGGACAGAAACTCTCTCTCTCTCTCTCACACACACACACACACACACACACACACACACACACACACACACACACACACACACACACACAAACACGCACGCACACGCACACGCACACACACGTCTCTCATGTTGACAGTTTACTCAAAGTGTATGATAAAGTACCTCGCCCTCTTCAAACTGTTGCTCATTCATCATCTGAGCGCTAAAGTGACCAAATACAGTCAAAGATCAGATATTTCAGGGGATTTATACACGCATGTCAAAGATAAACCACTTCTTCTATTCATACTTTGTAAGTCACTTTGAATAAAAGCACCAGCTAAATAAAAAAAATAATAAATTAAATAATATATATATATATATATATACATACATATACAGTGAGGAAAATAAGTATTTGAACACCCTGCTATTTTGCAAGTTCTCCCACTCAGAAATCATGGAGGGTCTGAAATTGTCATCGTAGGTGCATGTCCACTGAGAGAGACATAATCTAAAAAAAAAATCCAGAAATCACAATATATGATTTTTTAACTATTTATTTGTATGATACAGCTGCAAATAAGTATTTGAACACCTGTCTATCAGCTAGAATTCTGACCCTCAAAGACCTGTTAGTCTGCCTTTAAAATGTCCACCTCCACTCCATTTATTATCCTAAATTAGATGCACCTGTTTGAGGTCGTTAGCTGCATAAAGACACCTGTCCACCCCATGCAATCAGTAAGAATCCAACTACTAACATGGCCAAGACCAAAGAGCTGTCCAAAGACACTAGAGACAAAATTGTACCCCTCCACAAGGCTGGAAAGGGCTACGGGGAAATTGCCAAGCAGCTTGGTGAAAAAAGGTCCACTGTTGGAGCAATCATTAGAAAATGGAAGAAGCTAAACATGACTGTCAATCTCCCTCGGACTGGGGCTCCATGCAAGATCTCACCTCGTGGGGTCTCAATGATCCTAAGAAAGGTGAGAAATCAGCCCAGAACTACACGGGAGGAGCTGGTCAATGACCTGAAAAGAGCTGGGACCACCGTTTCCAAGGTTACTGTTGGTAATACACTAAGACGTCATGGTTTGAAATCATGCATGGCACGGAAGGTTCCCCTGCTTAAACCAGCACATGTCAAGGCCCGTCTTAAGTTTGCCAATGACCATTTGGATGATCCAGAGGAGTCATGGGAGAAAGTCATGTGGTCAGATGAGACCAAAATAGAACTTTTTGGTCATAATTCCACTAAACGTGTTTGGAGGAAGAAGAATGATGAGTACCATCCCAAGAACACCATCCCTACTGTGAAGCATGGGGGGGGGGGGGGGGTAGCATCATGCTTTGGGGGTGTTTTTCTGCACATGGGACAGGGCGACTGCACTGTATTAAGGAGTGGATGACCGGGGCCATGTATTGCCAGATTTTGGGGAACAACCTCCTTCCCTCAGTTAGAGCATTGAAGATGGGTCGAGGCTGGGTCTTCCAACATGACAATGACCCGAAGCACACAGCCAGGATAACCAAGGAGTGGCTCTGTAAGAAGCATATCAAGGTTCTGGCGTGGCCTAGCCAGTCTCCAGACCTAAACCCAATAGAGAATCTTTGGAGGAGCTCAAACTCTGTGTTTCTCAGCGACAGGCCAGAAACCTGACTGATCTAGAGAAGATCTGTGTGGAGGAGTGGGCCAAAATCCCTCCTGCAGTGCAAACCTGCTGAACAACTACAGGAAACCTTTGACCTCTGTAATTGCAAACAAAGGCTACTGTACCAAATATTAACATTGATTTTCTCAGGTGTTCAAATACTTATTTGCAGCTGTATCATACAAATAAATAGTTAAAAAATCATATATTGTGATTTCTGTATTTCTTTTTTAGATTATGTCTCTCACAGTGGACATGCACCTACGATGACAATTTCAGACCCTCCATGATTTCTAAGTGGGAGAACTTACAAAATAGCAGGGTGTTCAAATACTGATTTTCCTCACTGTGTATATATATAAAACAATAATAATAATACAATTAATCAAAACAAATAAGTCACTAGGGATAAAACAGTCTAGTAAAATAAATACATAATATTTTAAGTAATTAAGGATAAAAGAGTCTGCTAAAATTAATAAATTTACTTTTTTAATAAAAATAAAACTTTTAAAGTCACTAATGATCAAATAAAATGCTACATAAATAAATAAATCCTACAGCTACTTTAAATCACTTAGGAAAATTAAGTCTGCTAAAAATATAATTAAATAAATAAATAAAATAAAACATTCTACATCTATCAAAAGTCACTAAGGATAAGTGTTCACTAAATAATAATAAAAAAAATCGACATCTATTTAAAGATTTTTTTGTTAAATAAAACGATCTACATTTATTTATTATTACCTCATTAGCAAATTATTTTTAATGCATAAATCTCACAAAATTGTGATCTTATTGTGAAAACAAATCTCATTATTTTTTCATAATTTGTATCTTGCATCTTGTTTTAAGGATGTTTAGAGATCTTACCGGTAAACTAGACAAAAAATTAAAATAATCTTTTTATATATATATATATATATATATATATATATATATATATATATATATATATATATTTTTTTTTTTTTTTTTGCAGTGTTCAATACAGCGTTTGAGTTCACATGCTTGCATGAGTTTCAGGCTTCACACACACACACACACACACTGCAGTGGCGGCTGGTCAATAGAGGGCGCTGGGGCGCCGCCCCCATCAAAATTCCAGAAATATACATGTATACAAAAATGATATAAAAATGAAATAAAAATAAAATATTTTACTCATCCGACGTGCCGGCTGTTAGTAAGAGCCTCAGCATTTAATAAAAACTGGCTTTGATCGGTTAACTATTTTATATGTTCTTCAATATGTTTCATGCGGTTTCATGCGCGAGGGACGCCGGACAAATGGACGTCTATCTGAGTACAAAAATCTACGGGCAGCATGTGACCTGAAGCTGGTCTCTAATTGGTTTCTTAAAGATCCGCCTCTGGACGCAGGTCGCTGCATCCCTGGCGAATCAGAATTGGATGCGTGTTATTTTATCCAATCTGATTGGTTCTCATCACCTGTCATTCAACGTTACGCTCTTGGCCACTAAAGCGAAAGTGTGCGGGCGACACAGTCACTCCGACTCCGCCAAAACCTTGTTAGGATGATCACTTTCATGGAGATGGCAGCAGTTAAACCAAATTCTTTCACAAGGTGTTCGTTGGAAGGAAAAAAAAGAATCCCGAACCGGACCAACGCGATTTACAAATCCAGCAGCCGGCCAGTGACAGGACGCAGCTGCACTCGGAGCTTCACACGCCTGTTATGAGAAACGCTAGGGCTGGCTGGATGTGTTGTTAGCAATGCCCTTTATTGCTTTCCCTGTCTTTTATTTCAAAGTGTTGGTACTGATGTTTTGTGGACAACAACGGGGGTAAGAGACCTCAAATATCTGACTGAACAATGCAAACAGAGAGTCATTGAGAAATTTGCTGGCCAGAAAGAAAGGAGAGCAAAATGTATGTTCAAGTAGTCAACATGCTATAGTCTGTTGTTGCGGTTTTGTTTTTCCTTTCCTCATTCAGTTATATGTGGGAAATGATTGTGTAAAAAGATAAAAGTGAAGACACTGTTTTCTCTTTAATGCTTGAATTTAGTCAACATCTGCTTTGTATTTATTTGACCTCCCCCCGCCGAAAAATAATTATCACCCGCCGCCACTGACACACTGGTGTAAACGCACAGCTTAGCCCCGCCCACAACATTTGAGGTGGGGAAGTTTGGTCTGGATATGGTCCGTTGTGGAGCAACTATGCTGGAACCAGAGCAGTTTGGACCAATCAGATCATCAGGGCGGGCCTTATACGATGATGGACAGATGATCAACAGTGACATCATCACGTCACCAAAGACAAAGGAGCTCATGGTGGACTTCAGGAAGGAGTCAAGAGGCACACACGACACCATCCACATCAATGGAACGGCTGTTGAGCGTGTCTCCAGTTTCAAGTTCCTGGGGATCCACATCTCGGCGGAAATGTCGTGGACGACCAACACCTCCAGCCTGGTCAAGAAGGCTCACCAGCTCCTCTTCTTCCTGAGGACACTGAGGAAGAATCAGCTCTCCTCGGCTATCCTGGTGAACTTCTACCGCTGTGCAATAGAAAGCATCCTGACCAACTGTGTGGCAGTATGGTATGGGAGCTGCTCTGTTGCGGAGCGCAAGACACTGCAGCGGGTGGTGAAAACTGCCCAGCGCATCACAGGGACTCCACTACCTGCCATCGAGCACATCCAGAGGAAACGCTGTCTGCATCGAGCTCGCAGCATCCTCAAGGACTCCTCTCACCCAGCCCACAGACTGTTTTCTCTCCTGCCCTCCGGCAGGCGTTTCAGGATCCTCCGGACCAGGACCAGCAGACTAAAGAACAGTTTTTTCCCCAGAGCTGTCTCTTTACTGAACTCAAACCCCCGTTGATCCACTTCCCTCATAAACTGCTAACTCTCCTACCTCACATCTGCCTTCACTTGTTATTTGCACTACTGGAAAAACTTTTTACTTATGCATCTTGCACCACCATATCTTAACTGGATTATGCTCATTTGCACTGCCGACTGTATTTATAGTACCAATGTTTACATTTGCATTTTGCACCTGTAATATGCACATGTAATATGCAATCACTTCCACTGCACTTTACACTTTCTTTTGGATAGCTTCTGTCCATACTTCATTGCACTACCTTAA
>CM042259.1:46217914-46232914 GCA_023566225.1 Romanogobio albipinnatus | reverse complement strand
AAATTATTAATAATAATATTAGGAATAATAATATTTAAATACATTTATTTAAAAAAAAATATATAAAAAATTATTTAAAAAATCTAAATAAATATTTTTGCAGTGTTCACTAATTCTTGCAGCATTTACCTTTAAATCATGATGATTATTAATAATAATAATAATAAAATTAGTAATAAAGATAATTAAATAAAGATGTGACAATAAAAATACAAACATAAGATAAATATTTTCACTAATTCTTGTAGCATTCCCCTTTAAATAATGTATTAATAATAATAATATAAATAATTAAATTAATAATAATAAATGAAATATTAAATAAAAATAGATCAAATTCAAAAATATAAAATAAATATATATATATTTATTTAAATATATAGATTTTTTGCAGTGTTCACTAATTCTTGCTAGAGTAGCGCATACACACGGCTGGTGTATCTAGCAGCATTTACCATTAAATAATTTAATAATAATTATAATAACAACAAATAAAAATATAATTCATAATTAAGTATAAAATATATAAACATTTAAAACTAAAATAAAAAATATTAAATTAATAACTAAATAAATAATCATTACAAAAAATGAAAATATGAATCCAGAACTGCCTGTTAAATAATAAAAGGAGTAAGAGAGCAGGTTTAGTCCAGGTCTGAATCCTCATCCAGCACTAGCTGTGATCCTGAGGTCAGTCCAACATCTCTCTTCTGCTAACGTCCCCATGCTCTTCCCCACAGAGAGCCGTGTGTGTGTGTTGTCTAGTGTTCAGAACAGCCCGTGGACTGAGAGTCCCTCTTTGACCACATCCAAATGCACTTCAGCAGCAAACACAGCATTCGTGACACACTGTCAACCACACTAAATCATCTGACCAACGCTGTAACTCATCCATAAAGCAGTGCTTACAGCAGAACTCATCTGGACAACAGCACTCTCACTTCTAAACACTTTAGACGGGTCACAACTCAAATAACACACACACACACACACACGTTTTATCACGCAATTCATTTTCAGAGCTTTAACCAAACCACTAGTTTAATATTCCTTATTTTAAACTCAGCCGCATTAAACGCATGTGCATGATTGATATATATAAAACAATCCCTCTATCCATCAGTCTATCATCTGACCATGTAATAAATACATAAACTAATATACTTATAATGAATATTTATTTATTTAACAGGGACCATACACAACAAAAATGTTGTGGCATAATTAATTTAATGCGTAATCCATTTAATAAATAAACAAAAAAAAAATGCATATATATATTTAAATTATTATTATAAAAAAAAAAAATATATATATATATATATATATATATATATATAAATAATGTATGTATTTTAATTTATTATATATTATTTATTTAATTTAATATATATATATATATTTATTTATTATATATATTATTGATATGTATATGTGTGTGTGTGTGTCTGTGTGTGTGTGTATATATACACACACACACACACACACACACACACACACACACACACACACACACACACACACACATATATATATAAATAATATATATAATAAATAAATATATATAGTTTTTAAACCCCTCTTTCATAAGATTAATTTCTGAGATAAGAGAGTCACAAATAGAATAACCCAAAATATTATATTAATATTATTTTCTAAATAAAAAGATCTTAATAACAGATCAAAGCGAGCCTTTCAAGAACAGTGAGGAAGAGTAAATGCAGGAAACAGAAGTGTGAAGAACAGGAAGTCGATTGGTCAGTCGGGTCGCCCCACCTACCCGTTATGGTGCTCCACCGTGGCTTTACCCTCCATCAGGCCACGCCTTTGGCCCATGGCCACCTCACACGCGTTCTGATTGGAGTAGAGGTTGATGGGCGTGTTATAGACGGACGGCTGAGGGGCGGCGGGGGCCGTGGGAGGAGCCGTCACTCTCGCTGGGGAGGAGGAGCCAGAGGAGGAGGTGGAGGAAGAGTTGGCGAAGGGGGAGCGGCCAGAGGAGGGTTTAGGGGCGGAGCTAGGCGATGGCAGCGAGCGGTGGGCGGAGCCACCGAGCGGGAAGGGTGGTTGAGGAGGCTGCTGGGAGGGAGCAGCTGGGGTGAATGCAGAAGATGCGGAGGGGATGGAGGCCTTGGGCGCGGTGGGCACAGGGGACGGACTGACGGATCGGACAGTATTAGCGGCACTGCCGAAGGGCCGTGCGGTCTTATTATAAGCGATGCTGCCCGGGGCGCTGGAGGCGGGTGCAGGCGTTTGGCTGATGGGCACAGGCTTTATGATCTCCAGTGGTTCCTCCTACAGGAAGTGATGAAACACATGCAACACATGCTCACGTCACAGCACACGCATGCATGACCCCTCATTACAGCCTTCACTCAAAAATCTGAAAACTTAACCCTTTAACTGTCACACCCCTTTTTGAGAATACACATGAAACTGCACTATCCAAACTTAAAGGGCTGCAATTCAAGAATGCTTTGGAATATAGACCTGAGTTTGGTCTTGTTTTAAAGCACACTCGGCAGATTATTGCTGAAATGAAATCAATTCAAAATATGAAAGTATGAAAAAGTTAATTTCCTGTAAATAAAAAATACTGAACTAAATATTTTTTATTTTATATAAAATATATATTTTACAAAAATGTTTTAATCTAAAATGACTATAAAATCAAAGCCATATGTCTAACCAATTTGTGTTCCAAATTTGAAGTTGATATCACAAAAATTAAAGTTCCCATGAGATGTTGTTTAGGTGCTGTACCAAAAATAGCCACCGGGTGTCATTCAAATTACATTTATTGGTTTTTTTATGCATTTTCCTGTAAATTTCTGTCCAAATGTCACTTCCATCACAAAACAGTCACCAAATATGGACCCTTGAGACTCAGACCTTTCCGACAATATGCGTTTTGTCAAGATTGGAAAAGATTTTGAATATAAAGTCGTTAAAATAAATGTTGTAATATGAAACATGACACCGCCCACTAGGGGAGGAGCCCGGTAGAATAATTTAAAGTACCGTTTCCATGGTAACGCAACGTCCAATTTCAAAACAGTTTCCACAGGATGAATTTTCAGTCCGTAAGCTTTCGAATGATACCTAATTTATGATAATTACTAAAACATATGATACGAATATAAGGCGATCAAAAAAAGAGCGCCAGGCGTCCCACCAGCGGGACGGTGACAGTGCATGGTTGCAAATCGAATTATTGATTTAATTAAATCTTTTAAGCTGCAAACATTATTTTGATGAGTTCTGCAGATATGATGTTGATCAGTACATTAACAGAATTATCGGTTTAAGTCGTAGTAACTTTAAATTAAAGTCAGATGCTTGTGATTTTTACAACGCAATGATATTGTAATGAATCATGGCAGGCTTGTTTAATTTAACTAAAAGTAATAATTGAAAACTACATTTCTTAGGTTTTACATGAACATATTTCACATTGCAAATATTAAACACAAATGTCGTAAAATTTAAATATCAACTTTTTTCCAGTGCAGAAACTGTAATGAGGGGAAGCAGAAGTCATGCATCACATCAGGCATTTCAAACATGCTACACGTCACATGCGTGTCCTAACCAGGTGTGACCTCACCAGCCGTGATGAATGATTTCAAATAAGACGTTTTATTGGTCACCTCATTTATAATCCGGCACAATGCACTAGGAGGCCCCGCCCACAGTGAAATCTCATTGGTCAAAACTCCTTAAATCTTTCAGTGTAAGACATTATTTAAACCTGCATATTTATATTTCCCCCTAATCTTTTTAAATATAAACTTCATCTTTCACTTTAAATTCTTAAATTTGATCACTAAATTAAATTAGAATAAGACGACACTATAAGGGTTTTACCAATCAAATTAAATAATGTACACTAAAAAATTACAACTGCATTAAAAACATGTTATGAGATTGCTAAAAATATTTTTTTAATATACAATTAATAAATATTTGAAAGAAGATACTTTTAAGCAGGAAACTAAACTGCGGGTAGGTGGCGGCAGGTCTTAATGACGAGTTATTGGGCACGATCTACTGATCTGAGCTCATGGTGTGAAGGCGCAGCTGCACTTCAGGCGCGTTCGAATCCACTTTTGCTAGTTCAACGACAGATATGGGTGTGTTTTGGGTGTAACGAGCAATGAACCAATCAGAGTCTCATCTCCCTTTCCCTTTAAAAGCCAGTTGTGCTGCACCATGAGAGGATTCACTGTTAACATGAAGAGAGTGTGTGTGTGTGTGCGCTGCTGTGCGTCCCTGTGTGTGTAATAATCAGAAGGTGTGTGTGCTGCTGTGCGTCCCTGTGTGTGTAATAATCAGTGTGTGTGTATGTGTGTGTGTTGCTGTGTCCCTGTGTGTGTAGTAATCAGAGTGTGTGTGTTGTGTGCTGCTGCGTCCCTATGTGTGTAATAATCAGAGTGTGTGTGTGTGTGTGTGCTGCTGCACGTCCCTGTGTGTAATAATCAGAGTGTGTGTGTGTGTGTGTGCGTGTGCTGCTGCACGTCCCTGTGTGTGTAATAATCAGAGTGTGTGTGTGTGTGTGTGTGTGTGTGTGCTGCTGCACGTCCCTGTGTGTGTAATAATCAGTGTGTGTGTGTGTGCGCTGCTGCACGTCCCTGTGTGTGTAATAATCAGTGTGTGTGTGTGTGTGTGTGTGTGTGTGTGTGCTGCTGCACGTCCCTGTGTGTGTAATAATCAGAGTGTGTGTGTGTGTGCTGCTGCACGTCCCTGTGTGTGCAATAATCAGAGTGTGTGTGTGTGTGTGTGTGCTGCTGCACGTCCCTGTGTGTGTAATAATCAGAGAGTGTGTGTGTGTGTGTGCGCTGCTGCACGTCCCTGTGTGTGTAATAATCAGAGTGTGTGTGTGTGTGTGTGTGTGCTGCTGCACGTCCCTGTGTGTGTAATAATCAGAGTGTGTGTGTGCTGCTGCTGTGCGTCCCTGTGTGTGTAATAATCAGAGTGTGTGTGCTGCTGCTGTGCGTCCCTGTGTGTGTAATAATCAGAGTGTGTGTGTGTGTGTGTGCTGCTGCTGTGCGTCCCTGTGTGTGTAATAATCAGAGTGTGTGTGTGTGTCTGCTGTGCGTCCATGTGTGTAATAATCAGAGTGTGTGTGTGTGTGTGTGCTGCTGCTGTGCGTCCCTGTGTGTGTAATAATCAGTGTGTGTGTGTGTTGCTGTGTCCCTGTGTGTGTAATAATCAGAGTGTGTGTGTGTGTGTGTGTGCTGCTGCTGTGCGTCCCTGTGTGTGTAATAATCAGAGTGTGTGTGCTGCTGCTGTGCGTCCCTGTGTGTGTAATAATCAGAGTGTGTGTGCTGCTGCTGTGCGTCCCTGTGTGTGTAATAATCAGAGTGTGTGTGTGTGTGTGTGTGTGTGTGTGCTGCTGCGCGTCCCTGTGTGTGTAATAATCAGAGTGTGTGTGTGCTGCTGCTGTGCGTCCCTGTGTGTGTAATAATCAGAGTGTGTGTGCTGCTGCTGTGCGTCCCTGTGTGTGTAATAATCAGTGTGTGTGTGTGTTGCTGTGTCCCTGTGTGTGTAATAATCAGAGTGTGTGTGTGTGTTGTGTGCTGCTGTGTCCCTATGTGTGTAATAAGCAGAGTGTGTGTGTGTGTGTGTGTGTGTGCGTGCTGCTGCGTCCCGGTGTGTGTAAAAATCAGACTGCACTATTGACTTTAGAGCAGGTGTGTGTGTGACTTTAGAGCAGGTGTGTGTGTGACTTTAGAGCAGGTGTGTGTGTGACTTTAGAGCAGGTGTGTGTGTGACTTTAGAGCAGGTGTGTGTGTGACTTTAGAGCAGGTGTGTGTGTGACTTTAGAGCAGGTGTGTGTGTGTGACTTTAGAGCAGGTGTGTGTGTGTGACTTTAGAGCAGGTGTGTGTGTGACTTTAGAGCAAGTGTGTGTGTGACTTTAGAGCAAGTGTGTGTGTGTGACTTTAAAGCAGGTGTGTGTGGGTCAGTGGTCAGTGGTGTTCAGTTCCTCCTATAGCAGCGCTCCATCAATGCTCCTGATCACACCTGGTGTTCACATTTTGAATTATTAACGCAGTAAGTTAACTCCTCAAGAGGCTGCGTATAATATATAATATTTATCATATTATCCTTCTCTATCAATCACCACTTACAGTAATGAATGCAGAATCATTCTGGCGTTTTGGTGACTCGTTATGTTTGATGTTTTAATGAGGACACTTGTCCGGCTAGTAAACTTCTCTTTCACTCGTCCCAGACCAGCGATAACGTCGAGCCCTGTAATAATTAGCACTTTATTGTACAGTTAAATTACTCGACACTGTAATTGCACCGAGTTAGGACACGCATGACAAATTAACTATATAGTTTGAAGGCACTTACCTTCGGGGTCTCCGTTTTAGTGACACTGGAAGACCTGCAAACACAAAACAGATGTTTGTAGAACACAATGCAACACTGAATGAATAAAAGTCAGCGTGTGAATATGTAAATAATGGGACAGTTGGACAGAGATGCTTGATATTGTTTGAATAACGACTCTATTCTGGCTGCCACTCAAACAAACGCGGCTCCCACTGAACGCTACATTACACGGCCATAAATAAAGCCCAGCGTTCAATCCCAGCATCCCCTGCTGTACGAGGCCGAGCCAGAATAACTACACAAGCGTCTTCACAGCAGAGCTCAGTCTCTGATGGGCCGTAATGCTTTAGTGTTCATTTCGTTGATGAATAATTTCTCATAATTTGTCAACAACCTTTTTTCAGTGACGAAAACGAGACGATAACTAAATAAAAACTAGTGTTGGATGACACAAACTATAACGAAAATCAACCGTCATTTTCGTCAACAAATAGAAACGAGATGTAAATGTTAGGGAGGGGCGATTAGGGAAGAGATCCAGTCAGAACTGATGTCCTGTGTCACAGATGCGCACATTTGAGTTGAGCTGATCTAACCGCTGGAGAACACGCCTCACACATCCCCAATCCAGCGCTCCAGAGCGGCTCACAGTCAATCAATAACACACATTTATGCCAGGCAAGAGTTTATGAACTAATGCTGATGAATAATGAGTGTTTACTGTACCATGTTTATATAATAATATGATTTAGACGGTTGTAATAATGCATATTTATCTCCTCATCTGAACTTGAATGAGCTCCTGCAACTGCAATAGAGGCGCAGACATTTCAAAATAAGAGTCCCGGTGTATTTCCAGCTTGTTTATCATTAAAAGTCACGCATTATATATTCGTTTTTGCTTACACAATAAACTGTATTTAATTTCATTCCCATTTAATTCATAGTCAGGAGGAAAGACCAGTATTTGACACATATTCAATAAAGTATCACGGTTATAATAGTTCACTAAAACCATTAAAAAAATCTTCATTACTTGAAATTAAATAAATGTTAACTGAAATTAAAAATAAATAAATAAACTTATTTGAAGCTTTAGCTTAACCTGATATGGCCTACTGACTAAAACAGAAATACAAAGTTATAAAAACTATATAGATGTTTTTAAAAAAGTGAATTGAGCTCTTTCGTGTATTTTTAATATCAAAAACAAAATGATGTTAAAATGTCAGTTCAAGTGACAGTCGGTTATGTGACGCTTAAATGCTTAATGTATTACAATTGAACTAAACTCATTAGATTTTAGGAGACTAAAACTAGACTAAAGCTAAAAACAATTCAGGCGACTAAAATATGACTAAAACTAAATCAAAATATGCTGTCAAAATGAGCACTGATGAGATTTCCAGATGAGTCTGTAGGTGCTTTGGAAGCTTTGAGGAGACTAAAGAAGCACGTTTAGCTCCTTTATAACTAGAGTTGTGTGTCGTTTTGCTTCAAGACCTCTCAGACATACTACATGTTGTGGTTTATCAGAGCATTCTCATCATCACACACACACACACGTCTAGACGGCTTCATTCGTCCTCATTCATCAGCATCACATCTGACACGACCTCACATTCCTCACAAACGGGCGACAAACAGGCCACGCTTCCTGCAGAAACTGCTGAGGCTCCGCGTCCTCAATCGCTTCCATATTAGGAGGCCGAGCGGATTGTGCTCGACGGTTATAATGAGGGGTGAAGCTGGAGCGCTGGGAACTCAAAGACAACACTCGCAGACGGAAGTTAAAGCCTCACACACAGAGCAATAATCAACACTCAAGAGGACAAACGTGAACAATAGAGGAGAGGAAGCAGACCGCGGGGATACACCTGCAGATCTTTAAAGAGTAATCCTGCTTCCTATACGCTGCTTTCATTTCATATCTAATATATATATATATATATTTAAAATTATTTTATTAAATGGAAAATAATTATAATTATTACAAACCATAAAAAAATTTAATAAAAAAATACATACAATAAAAATATGAAATTAAAATGTAATAATAAGTGTGAGTAAGAGAGTGTGTGTGTGCGTGAGAGCGAGTGAGAGAGTGTGTGTGTGCGCGTGAGAGCGAGTGAGTGTGTGTGTGCGCGTGAGAGAGTGTGTGTGTGTGTGTGTGCGCGTGAGAGTGAGAGAGTGTGTGTGTGCGCGTGTGAGAGAGCGTGAGAGTGTGTGTGTGTGTGTGAGAGAGAGTGTGTGTGTGTGTGTGTGTGAGAGAGAGCGTGAGAGTGTGTGTGTGTGTGTGTGTGAGAGAGAGAGCGTGAGAGTGTGTGTGTGTGTGTGTGAGAGAGCGTGAGTGTGTGTGTGTGTGTGTGAGAGAGAGCGTGAGAGTGTGTGTGTGTGTGTGTATGTGTGTGAGAGAGAGAGCGTGAGAGTGTGTGTGTGTGTGTGTGTGTATGTGTGTGAGAGAGAGAGCGTGAGAGTGTGTGTGTGTGTGTGTGTGAGAGTGTGTGTGTGTGTGTGTGAGAGAGCGCGTGAAAGTGTGTGTGTGTGTGTGAGAGAGAGCGTGGGAGTGTGTGTGTGTGAGAGAGAGAGCGGGAGTGTGTGTGTGTGTGTGAGAGAGAGAGCGGGAGTGTGTGTGTGTGTGTGAGAGAGAGAGCGAGAGTGTGTGTGTGTGTGTGTGAGAGAGAGCGAGAGTGTGTGTGTGTGTGTGTGTGAGAGAGAGAGCGAGAGTGTGTGTGTGTGAGAGAGAGAGCGAGAGTGTGTGTGTGTGTGTGTGAGAGAGAGAGCGAGAGTGTGTGTGTGTGTGTGTGAGAGAGAGAGAGCGAGAGTGTGTGTGTGTGTGTGTGTGTGAGTGAGAGAGAGAGCGTGAGTGTGTGTGTGTGAGAGAGCGTGAGAGTGTGTGTGTGTGTGTGTGTGTGTGTGTGAGTGAGAGAGAGAGAGAGCGTGAGTGTGTGTGTGTGAGAGAGCGTGAGAGTGTGTGTGTGTGTGTGTGTGTGTGTCATCTACATCAAAGTCGCACTTCAACATGCTGAACACACACACACACACACACCGTGACTAAACAGACGTCATCAGATGTGTGTGTCATGAGCCGCTCTTTGAGAAGTGTAACACGTCCCTCTCTAATGTGTTCTGAGTTGAGGCAGTTTAGCTCTAACTAGAGGACGTGCTCTTCATCATTAAAGCTGCAGTGTTATTTCTGCAACACTGATGTTTCTCTATGTGTAGCTGAGACAGGAGAAAGTGTTTTAACAATGACAAACACACACTCCGCCTGTTATAGAACACAACAAAACTGAACAGGACACTCCAGGAAACGCTTTGACAAACACAGAGAAACTCCACGAGAGCCAAAATCAACAGAAACACTCGAGACATGAAACTGAGACGCAGGTGATTCTGCACAGTATCAGTCACACACACACCGCACAGCTCATCCACCATCATTACACACACACATCAACTATACAACTACACCAAAACAACTAACATAAACATGAAAAAGCTAAATATAATAAAACATAATATGAATATAATATAAAATATATATATTTTTAAAATATTAAAAAAATATAAAAGAGTTGATTTCTCTAGTGAGCTACAGCTGTGGACACTGAAGGGCTTCTGAGTAAACGTGATTCTGCATGACATTGTTTACAAGCAGTTTTATTGTCTTTCTGCGGTTGAAACACAGATGGAGCGATTACACAACATATGATACATTTCAGTAAGTGTTAATGTATCCTCAACATACCTTAAGATGTATTAATTTATGTTTATTCTTTAGGAAGAGATGATCGCATTGACTCGAGCGCTGCCGCTTTAAGTTGAACTGATACGCGTCTATCAGTCACGTCACATTAAAGAGCGTCAAAACGGCATTTATCGTTTGAATTTCATGATAAAATGGACTGAATACTTAATATGTTCGTGTGGGAACTCGGATTGAAGTGTGTTCCGCGCTTACAACAAGCCGACTGTTAACTGTTAAAGATTACATTCATAACCATTCGATATATATCTTAATAAAATATAATATGAATATAAAATTAAATTATTAAATGAATTATTAAAAATAAAAATGTGTAAATGCAAAAACAAAAAGCAAAAAATAAACAAACAAAATAAAAGCATAAAATCCCAATAAAATAAAAAACAGAATTTTTAATATTACTTTATTATATATATATATATATATATATATATATATATATATATATATATATATATATAAAAAATATAAAACAATAAAATCCAAAAAAACAACAATAAAAAGCATCACAAAATACAATACAATGCAAAACAACAACATATGCATAAAATATAACAACACAAAATAAGAAAATATTAAAATACATTTAAAAAATTATTAAAAAATAAAAACAGGAAAATATAATAAAAACATAAATAATAATAAAAAATATAAAACCGGGAGCAAATTACATGAAACTAAATAAAAATAAAAATGGGAAAGATGAAATCTAATAAAATCTTTAAAGGTCCCGTTCTTCGTGATCCCACTGTTCAAACTTTAGTTAGTGTGTAATGTTGCTGTTAGAGCATAAATAATACCTGTAAAATTATAAAGCTCAAAGTTCAATGCCAAGCGAGATATTTTATTTAACAGAAGTTCCCTTTCAAAGCCTACAGCGAACGGCCGGCTTGGACTACATCCTGGTACTTCCTTCTTTAATTACGTCACTCGAACACTGAGCGCATGCATCTCTGGGAGGACGCGTGACCTTACCGGGCAACGAGCGCTAAGCTGCTGTCCAATCACAACCTATGATCACAACACAGGAACCGCTGGCACAATCAGAACTCGTTACGTATTTCTGAAGGAGGGACTTCATAGAACAAGGAACTCATCAGCCGTTTTTAGGACAGTGAGAACAGCGGTGTACAGATGAGTACATTGTGTTAAAAATACTGTGTTTTTTTACACGCAAAACATGAACACATGTTATATTGCACACTGTAAACACAATCAAAGCTTCAAAAAAACAGGAGAAACGGGACCTTTAATGAGTGAGTCGTTGAGATTCAAACGATTCATTCCAACGGCCGATTCATTCAGGAACGAAGCATTTGACTCTCTTAATGAGTGAGTCGTTGAGATTCAACCGATTCATTCCAACGGCTGATTCATTCAGGAACGAAGCATTCGACTCTCTTAATGAGTGAGTCGTTGAGATTCAAACGATTCATTCAAACGGCTGATTCATTCAGGAACGAAGCATTTGACTCTCTTAATGAGTGAGTCATTGAGTTTCAAACGATTCATTCCAACGGCCGATTCATGCAGGAACGAAGCATTTGACTCTCTTAATGAGTGAGTCGTTGAGTTTCAAACGATTCATTCAAACGGCTGATTCATTCAGGAACAAAGCATTCGACTCTCTTAATGAGTGAGTCATTGAGATTCAAACGATTCATTCAAACGGCTGATTCATTCAGGAACGAAGCATTTGACTCTCTTAATGAATGAGTCATTGAGTTTCAAACGATTCATTCAAACGGCTGATTCATTCAGGAACGAAGCATTCGACTCTCTTAATGAGTGAGTCGTTGAGATTCAAACGATTCATTCAAACGGCTGATTCATTCAGGAACGAAGCATTCGACTCTCTTAATGAGTGAGTCATTGAGTTTCAAACGATTCATTCAAACGGCTGATTCATTCAGGAACGAAGCATTCGACTCTCTTAATGAGTGAGTCATTGAGTTTCAAACGATTCATTCAAACGGCTGATTCATTCAGGAACGAAGCATTCGACTCTCTTAATGAGTGAGTCATTGAGTTTCAAACGATTCATTCAAACGGCTGATTCATTCAGGAACAAAGCATTTGACTCTCTTAATGAGTGAGTCATTGAGTTTCAAACGATTCATTCAAACGGCTGATTCATTCAGGAACGAAGCATTCGACTCTCTTAATGAGTGAGTCATTGAGTTTCAAACGATTCATTCAAACGGCTGATTCATTCAGGAACGAAGCATTTGACTCTCTTAATGAGTGAGTCGTTGAGATTCAACCGATTCATTCAAACGGCTGATTCATTCCGGAACGAAGCATTCGACTCTCTTAATGAGTGAGTCATTGAGATTCAAACGATTCATTCAAACGGCTGATTCATTCAGGAACGAAGCATTCGACTCTCTTAATGAGTGAGTCATTGAGTTTCAAACGATTCATTCAAACGGCTGATTCATTCAGGAACGAAGCATTTGACTCTCTTAATGAGTGAGTCGTTGAGATTCAACCGATTCATTTCAACGGCTGATTCATTCAGGAACGAAGCATTTGACTCTCTTAATGAGTGAGTCATTGAGTTTCAAACGATTCATTCAAACGGCTGATTCATTCAGGAACAAAGCATTTGATTTTCTTAATGAGTGAGTCGTTGAGATTCAAACGATTCATTCAAACGGCTGATTCATTCAGGAACGAAGCATTCGACTCTCTTAATGAGTGAGTCATTGAGATTCAACTGATTCATTCAAACGGCTGATTCATTCAGGAACGAAGCATTTGACTCTCTTAATGAGTGAGTCATTGAGTTTCAACCGATTCATTCAAACGGCTGATTCATTCAGGAACAAAGCATTTGACTCTCTTAATGAGTGAGTCATTGAGTTTCAAACGATTCCTTCAAACGGCTGATTCATTCAGGAACGAAGCATTTGACTCTCTTAATGAGTGAGTCATTGAGTTTCAAACGATTCATTCAAACGGCTGATTCATTCAGGAACTAAGCATTCGACTCTCTTAATGAGTGAGTCATTGAGATTCAAATGATTCATTCCAATGGCTGATTCATTCAGGAATGAAGCATATGACTCTATTCATGAGTGAGTCATTGAGATTCAACTGATTAATTCAAACGGCTGATTCATTCAGGAACGAAGCATTTGACTCTCTTAATGAGTGAGTCATTGAGTTTCAAACGATTCATTCAAACGGCTGATTCATTCAGGAACGAAGCATTCAACTCTCTTAATGAGTGAGTCGTTGAGATTCAAACGATTCATTCAAACGGCTGATTCATTCAAGAACAAAGCATTCGACTCTCTTAATGAGTGAGTCATTGAGTTTCAAACGATTCATTCAAACGGCTGATTCATTCAGGAACTAAGCATTCGACTCTCTTAATGAGTGAGTCATTGAGATTCAAACGATTCATTCCAATGGCTGATTCATTCAGGAATGAAGCATATGACTCTATTCATGAGTGAGTCATTGAGATTCAACTGATTCATTCAAACGGCTGATTCATTCAGGAACGAAGCATTTGATTTTCTTAAAGGTCCTGTTCTTCGTGATCCCATTTTTCAAACTGGGGCGGGACCTTTAAGCGGCGCTCTACTACAGCCCGTGATCCCAGCAGGGTTTCTCCAGCAGAAGTCTGATCCTCCGGGATCAGAGCGGGAACGGCGAGCTGCTGTTATTCCGCTCATACAGCTCTGATGTCAAATACACACAATGGCTTTTCCTTCCACACCGCCACAACTAATAACCACCAAATGACATTACCAGAGATTCATTCCCAGCTCCAGCTCCAGCTCCAGCGGGATCCACTAATAAACACATCGTATATGACGGGACACAGATAAACACATCCGTACTGATGCTGCGGTTACACAATGCTCAGTGTTATAGAACTGCAACCGTTTCAAAGTATCCATTCAGTCTTTAATTTATTCTCCATTTCTGCTTTTTGACACAAATACGTGTTAATAAATAAATGTGCCACATTTGCAACACTTTGCATAAATATCACTAACAATAAAATGTTGTGTTATAACTGATGATTATTTTGTTATATTTGAAACTTTTTCATTTATCTGTACAATTCTGATGTTGGCATTGTGAAATAAAATAAACACAAAATAAAATAACGAAATATAAAATAAAACAATATAATAAAATATAAAAACAAAACTGTTGTCAGCTTAATAGAGCATAATTTTTGTGTTAGTAGCTAATAGTGTAGCACAATACATAAACATAAACACCATGAAATATGAAATAAAATATTAAAACATATAAAATATTAAAACAAAATAAAATGAAACATGAAAAAACAAAACATTAAATGAAAATATATAATAGAAATAAAATAAAATAAAATATTAAAAAATTAAATTTAAATAGAAATTAAATTAAAATACTTTTTTATCAAAATGAAATTAGAAATTAAATAAAAAATGTAAAATATAAAAATAAAACAAAATGTAAAATATAATAGACATGAAATAAAATTTAAAATAAAAAAAATAAAACAAACTATTACATTAAAATATATAATAGAAATTAAATTATAATTTAAAAAAAATAATAAAATACTAAATACATTGTATTATCAAAATGAAGTAATTAGAAATATAATAGAAATGAAGAAAAATAATAATAAAAAAATAAGTGACGATAAAATGAATGGACTCAATCAAAAATCATTAAAAAACAATATCGATCAATGTCTAAAGTTAATTTGGTCAGGAGTGACTGAGCAGAAAGAGTGCGTGGGAAAGAGGAAATGACATCATCCACGAGGCCGGCGGCGTGACCTCGGACCAAAACGCCTCGCCAGCCATTCCACAGCTCATCCGTGAGGAAAACAACGGAGTGTGTGCGATGGAAACCTGCTGTATGGCTT
>CM042259.1:46207914-46210414 GCA_023566225.1 Romanogobio albipinnatus | reverse complement strand
TCAACAGAAACACTTTCTCAGTTGAATCAAACAGTGCCTCAAGTGATGTGATGTGTACAGAGAGACATGCGGAAACCACTCGACATCAAACTGTGTGTGATGCAACATATTTGCAGTTTGAGACACTTGTTAACACATGCAGCTGTGAGAAGAGCAGGAGGAATTCTCCAACACTTCACCTCCTGTACAGCAACAATAAAAAACTACAAATACAAGGTCTAAAGTCTAAAAGCACATTAAAAAAACAACTCATTAATCTATTAATTAAAATAAATCTGAAATAAAATATTAATATTAGTTGAAAAAACAAACTAAATTAGAAAAGTTGCCTTGGCAATAAACTAAAGTACTAAATGTATTAACATTTAATACAATAAATAAAAAAATAGATGCTAAAACTGAAACTGAAATTAAAATAAATTAAACCTAAATAATGATATTTAAAATAAAATAAAAACGAATAAAATGACAAAAGCACATAACAAAATGACTAAAATTTTAACCAAAATGACCATTTAATTGACACTTAGCACTGCACACCGGTTGGTAATCCAAACTAATCCAAAAATCTCAAAAGGTTAAAGGAAATCCCGCACACATCGATTCTAGCAGAAGATATGAAAAACTGACCACCATCATCAGGCATATCCACATCTTACTCAAACTCCATCACATTTAAAAAGATAACATGACCGATTACCAAAATTACCATGAAAGCTAAAAATATAAACAAATGCTAATTCAAAATATTAATACAAATTTAATTAAAAATAACAACTAGAATAACACTGGCATTAACGTTAGTCATATTTTTTTCTCTAAGACAGGTCATAACTTTTTTAAGTAGTTTAGATAAAACCGTAGATTAGTCTAATTTGAATATGAAAAATAAGACTGATTACCCGTGGCAAACTGCTAGTTGATAAGACTACACTGTAAAAATATATGTTTTGAACTAAATTTGATTTTTCATTAAGATTATTGGAGTGTTTTACAATACACTACAACTTTCTGCAGAGTCAATAGACCTCCAAACTTCTGTGTCCTTCAGATGAGCTCAAGAACAGTGTGTAGAGCTTCATGGAATGGGTTTCCATGGCCGAGCAGCTCATCCAAGCCTTACATCACCAAGTGTGGGATGCAGTGGGGTAAAGCGCGCCGCCTCTGGACTCTAGAGCAGTGGAGACGTGTTCTCTGAGTGACCAATCACGTTTCTCTGTCTGACAATCCCATGGACGAGTCTGGGTTTGGCGGTTGCCAGGAGAACGGGACTTGCCTGACCGCATTGTGCCAAGTGTAAAGTTTGGTGAAGGGGGGATTATGGGGTGGGGTTGTTTTTCAGGGGTTAGTTCCAGTCAAAAAGGAACTCTTAATGCTTCACCAAGACATTTTGGACAATTTCATGCTCCCAACTTTGTGGGAACAGTTTGTGGACGGCCTCTTCCTGTCCCAGCATGACTGACCAGTGCACAAAGCGTCGCTCCATAAAGACATGGATGAGCGAGTTTGGTGTGGAGGAACTGGAGTCCTGACCTCAACCCGATAGAACACCTTTGGGATGAATTAGAGCGGAGACTGAGAGCCAGGCCTTCTCGACCAACATCACAAATGCGCTTCTAGAAGAATCCCCATAAACACACTCCTAAACCTTGAGGAAAGCCTTCCCAGAAGAGCTGAAGCTGTTAGAGCTGCAAAGGGTGGGCCGACTCCATATTAAACCCTACGGATTAAGAATGGGATGTGCATGTAAAGGCAGGCGTCCCAAAACTTTTGCCAATACGTTTCACGTTTAATTTAATGTGTGCCATTTCTTTAATAAATTGCTAGTAAATTTCACAAACAATTACAGTGCATTAATTTTAGACACATCTGACCTCTGACAATAATGGCCTGTTACCCACCAAGAATAAATATAAACTATATTAGCGCATGATATTGTTCTGTTTATTATGAGTGCGCTGCAGTTTTGGTGTCTGTCACTTTAAATGCTTGAGCTCTTTAAACCAGGATGGATTCTGATTGGCTGTCAATGTTTTTATCGTTGTTCTGAAAGTGATTCCAATGACATTGTTCATCCGTGCCGCTACATATATATATATATATATAGTTATGTTGTGGACTCTAAAATGATTTCCCATTATCATTATTGGTGTGAACGGGCCTTAACTCTTGTAACTGTGTGTCATGTAAAAGAAGTAATGAAAGACCTTATCATCCACTCAATATTCATCCTCAAGCGTTTCAGAGACACGTACAGACACGCCGGTTATCAAGCAGCGAGGCTGAAGGTTTGGGCTCAAACGTCTCTCTGGGACCTCAGAGTAAACGCTGCGCTCGTCTTAATGTGATGTTATCTTAATATTAAAGTTTAAGTGCAGTTTGATGGCCTTTGCAGATGCGCTGACGAATGTTCAACAGCTATAAAGAGAGACTTTAATGGGGGATTCCAGAGCTCTTGCACAATCTCACTCCCCGAAATGTCCTTTCTAAGGGCTCATAA
>CM042259.1:46195414-46202914 GCA_023566225.1 Romanogobio albipinnatus | reverse complement strand
CTACTGTAGGCCAGGCGCTTTGATGTCGAACTGTAATAAATCTCGTATGTAATATATCTCCAGACTTAAAAGCAGAGCTGGCAGATAATTATACAGCAAAAGATCTGGCCTTTAATAATCAAACCGTTCACAGAAGCTGAAGATAACACATGACGGATGTTCTGCTGACCTTTGACCCCCTTGGCCGGATCCGTACGCTGATGCCGGAGTGCGGCGAGAGGTTGACGCGAGCAGACGCTGATGATGTACTAGCGTGAGGAGACGTGAGGAACACCAGCTGAGATTTATCATGTGCTTTAGATCTGACGGGCTGTTAGACTCCATCCTCGCTCTTGTTAGTGCTCAGATCTTGTCTGAGCTAATAAACAACCCAATACATTACCAGATAACTACAGCAGAGGAAGGAAAGCCTTTACTCCAGTGATTTACACAAGGACTTCAGTGGAGAGGCTTCACACTAAAGGCCCTGCATTTATTCTTTACAGGAAATCCCAGAATGCACTGAACAAATCAAGAGAAATGCATGATTTGTTTCATCCAATACCAAAAAGTACCAATATAAATGTCAAATTATATAATTATATGAACAAACTAAACAAGTGTTTGCCCATCATTATACTCCATTAACAAATGAGAAGCTTTTTCATGGTGAGAAACAGGTTATTAACAACAACAACAAAAAAAACCTTTTTAAAAAGTTTATCTTTGATAGAAAACCCCAAAAATGTATAAATAGGCAAGACTTTATTTTTATCTGCCACGGAATAAAACAATTTAAAACATAATAAGATTCTGAATTCTCGCAATTCCAACTTCGCAACTCGCAATTCCGACTTCGCAACCCGCAATTCCAGCTTCCAAACCGCAATTCCGACTTCGCAACCGGGAATTCCAGCTCCCAAACCGCAATTCCGACTTCGCAACCCGCAATTCCGGCTTCCAACCCGAAATTCCGGCTTCGCAACTCGCAATTCCGACTTCGCAACCCGCAATTCCAGCTTCCAAACCGCAATTCTGGCTGCGCAACCCGCAATTCCGACTTCGCAACCCGCAATTCCGGCTTCCAACCCGCAATTCCGGCTTCCAACCGGGAATTCCAGCTCCCAAACCGCAATTCCGACTTCGCAACCCGCAATTCCAGCTTCCAAACCGCAATTCCGACTTCGCAACCGGGAATTCCAGCTCCCAAACCGCAATTCCGACTTCGCAACCCGCAATTCCGGCTTCGCAACTCGCATTTCCGACTTCGCAACCCGCAATTCCGGCTTCGCAACTCGCAATTCCGACTTCGCAACCCGCAATTCCGGCTTCGCAACTCGCATTTCCGACTTCGCAACCCGCAATTCCGGCTTCGCAACTCGCAATTCCTCTTCGCAACCCGCAATTCCGACTTCGCAACCCGCAATTCCAGCTTCCAAACCGCAATTCCGACTTCACAACCCACAATTCCGACTTCGCAACCCGCAATTCCAGCTCCCAAACCGCAATTCCGACTTCACAACCCACAATTCCGGCTTCGCAACTCGCAATTCCGACTTCGCAACTCGCAATTCCAGCTTCCAAACCGCAATTCTGGCTGCGCAACCCGCAATTCCGACTTCGCAACCCGCAATTCCGGCTTCCAACCCGCAATTCCGGCTTCCAACCCGCAATTCCGGCTTCGCAACCCGCAATTCTGACTTCGCAACCCGGAATTCCGGCTTCCAACCCGCAATTCCGGCTTCGCAACCCGCAATTCCGACTTCGCAACCCGCAATTCTGACTTCGCAACCCGGAATTCCGGCTTCCAACCCGCAATTCCGGCTTCGCAACTCGCAATTCCGACTTCGCAACCCGCAATTCCGGCTTCGCAACCCGCATTTCCGACTTCGCAACCCGCAATTCCGGCTTCGCAACTCGCAATTCCTCTTCGCAACCCGCAATTCCGACTTTGCAACCCGCAATTCCAGCTTCCAACCCGCAATTCCAGCTTCCAACCCGCAATTCCAGCTTCCAACCCGCAATTCCAGCTTCCAACCCGCAATTCCAGCTTCCAACCCGCAATTCCAGCTTCCAACCCGCAATTCTGACTTCGCAACCCGCAATTCCGACTTCGCAACCCGCAATTCTGACTTCGCAACCCGCAATTCCAGCTTCCAAACCGCAATTCTGACTTCGCAACCCGCAATTCCGGCTTCACAACTCGCAATTCTGAGATAAAAGTTGCAATTCCCTCATTTGGGCAACATAAATGTTAATCGTACATACTATGTAGGACGTTTAATGAACTCTTAACAGATGAAATTGTGTGTTTCTGAGGCTGATATGACGTGCGTGGCATGAGCCTCTGAGCGGCTCGATGTGTCTGAGCATGAACGGCTCATGTACAGGTGTGCATGCGAGGCATTATGAGACCATGCATGAGAACATCAGTCATTCATCAGCCTGTGGTTCTGCTAGGCAACCAGCTCAACTAAAGCAGCGCCGCCTCCCGAGTCCTGACTCAGATTAACACTTTAAAACAATAATTATGGTGTGGGACTGATGACAGAAACACTTCATCCTGTCAAGATCTAGTTCTGCCTGATTCCATGATTATTGTTGTGGAGTTGAGCGGGTTTAGAGGAACATGAGGACAGGTGGATTTATGTGAAGCTCCCTCAAGAAAGTGAATGTGATTTATTGTTATCCTTAAAAGACAAACGACTAACTGAGACAAGTGTGACAGGTAAAAGTCTCTTAACCCTGTAATCTCTACATGAGCCGATGGAATAGAGCAATTAGAGGAATTTACTGTATAAATGTCAAAGGATTTGACACTCTGGATGAATAATTCACAAGTAGGGCCTTTCATATACACATGGAAACTCAAAGACAATAAATCATTTTGGGGGGGGGGGATTCTGGATAATAATAAAATAAATGTATTATTGCAAAAAAGAAAAAAAGTGTATTAAATTATTTGTATTAGAAGCTGATCAATTTTTATTAAATACATTACTTAGACCTACATTTTGATCATTAAAATGTAATTAAACCATTAAAAAGTAATCTAGAAAAATGGAAATGGAAAAAAAGTAGGATCATAAAAATGTAGTTTTAGTTAAACCTTTAATAAATTGCTGAATCAGGGTTGATGTTGAAGCAATAAAATGATTACGTGAAAATAAATAAAATCTAAATTAAAAGTAAATTAAACCAGAACTTATAAAATGAAAAAAGCACACAATGAAATTACAAAAAATAAACTAAAATTAATATGAAAAATAAAATGTTTTTAAATATATATTTTTAGTTTTCATGTTAAAGGTGCACTATGTAATTTTTTCAGTAAAATATCCAAACACCACTAGGCCAGTGTTATATATTTAGTTCAGTTGAGTACTTACAATATCCCAAATGTTTCCAACTATTTGTAAATGGTGAGATGCTATTTGACCCGAGGAACCGGGACGTGTGAGGGCGTGGCCTGTCGATGACATCATATCTGCGGTTTTATTCTGCAGAAGCGCTTTCCTCTCCCTGCGGTGTGAACAAGTGTCATGACCCAAGATCCTGCGCTCAAACGTGCCGGCGACCTCAAGCGGACGGAAAACTTACATAGTGCAGCTTTAATATTTGTTTGTAATTTCATTATGTACTTTTTTCATTTTATAAGTTCCATTGAGGTTTAATTCATGATTTAAATCATTAGACATGCTTTTTGACAGAGGTGGGTAGAGTAGCCAAAATCTGTACTCAAGTAAAAGTACAAGTACTTACGGAAATATTTACTCAAGTAAAAGTAAAAGTAACAATCGTAATATTTACTTGAGTAAGAGTAAAAAAGTATTCGATGAGAAAACTACTCAAGTAGTTAGTTACTAGTTACTTTCGATCTGATTGATAAGAAGCGAAAACCCTGAATTTCTGGCTACTTGGAGAGCTTTCACACACCCCTCGGTAACACTTTACAAGAAGGTTGTATTAGTTAACATGAACTAACCATGAACAACACCTCTGTTCAGCATTAGTTCATCTTTGTCAACGTTAGTTCATAAAAATCCAGCTGTTCATAGTTTATTCATGTTAGTTCACAGTGCATTGACTAATGTTAACAATACTTGAATAATGCATTAGTAAATGTTTTAATTAACATAAAGATAAATAAGTGCTTTATAAGTGCAGTTCATGTTAACTAATGTAAGCTAATGAACCTTGTGTGTGTGTGTGTGTGTGTGTGTGTGTGTGTGTGTGTGTGTGTGTGTGTGTGTGTGTGTGTGTGTGTGTGTGTGTGTGTGTGTGTGTGTGTGTGTGTGTGTGTGTGTGTGTGTGTGTGTGTGTGAGTGATTAATGGTTAAACAGTGTAAATTAATGATGTGTCTCTTCTTAAAACATACTTTGTTCTTATATTTTTATAAGTATATAGGCTATTCTTTAGGTAGGAATAAAATACAATACCGTTTTTATTTGTATGTATTTTCTACACTTCAGAGAGGTGTCTGTCCGGATTTGTGTATAAATGCAAGACGTCACATTAGGCTATTCAATTTGTTTCGTTTTGTGAAGAAAAGGATATGTAAATGTGCAGATGTGAACGTTTGTTCGTGGACGTGTGTTGTTTGGAGGATTCAAACGATTTGTCATTGCTTGCACAAGAGCGCATATGAGGAAAACACTCGGACAGTGTGTGAAATAGTATTATAATAAGGGAAAATTTCCCATAGTTACCAAATGACCGTTAATAGTGTTCAAATATAGGCATCATTGTGACTCTTACCGCTACATGTTCTTTTCAGGGTGGAATTCTTGTATGCTGAGAGAAGTCAGTTCGTTTGGGTGCACACAACATGCATCGCATTATGAAACTATTCTTTTTGACATCTTGGAGTGAAAACATAGACTGAACTTGAGGCCACGGGTGATCTGCCTCCCGTAGCTCACACACATCTTCCTCTGCTTCGGCCATCATCTTCCGACTAAACGCGCGCTAATATAAGCGGGTGATGCGTAGCAACCTCTCGCGAAACAGCCTCTCCAACGTTTCGCGAGACTTGCGAAAGTCATATTAACTTATTTTAATATATATAATATAATTATTACCATTTGACAGTAACGGAGGAACGCCACCGAATGTAACTAAGTAAAAGTACAGTTTTTTCACAAGAAATTTACTTGAGTAAGAGTAAAAGTACCCATCTTTAAATCTACTCTAAAAGTACAAGTTACCCAAAAAATGTACTCAAGTAAATGTAACGAAGTAAATGTAATTCGTTACTACCCACCTCTGCTTTTTGATTCGTCCGGGAAAAAAAATAAAGTATGTCATGCGGCCGTAAGAAATGATATACGCCACATGTCATTACTCCAGCAGCAGGAAGAAGAAAACTAGAGGTCCCGCACATCTCAAAGCTCCTCTGGGAGTCCGACGGGGTCACACACACTCATTCTGCGCTCTCAGAGTCAGAAGGTCAACGACAACAGCCGGCCCTCAAAGCCTGAATCCCCTTAATGGCCCACGGAGACCCGACAACACATGAACATGAGAGCGAGGGGTCTTCACACGCTAAACTGATACACACACGCGTGTGTGAGAGCGCCGCACGAGTCCCAGCACTCTCCTCTTTTATTAACGTTATAAACCAAACCTCAGCCTCATAAAACTAAAGGCAACAAGGATCAAATCCCACCGCAGAGAAGAACTACACCCACATCAAACACATCTCACAGCTCGCCTTCACATGTTCTTATCCTTCATATTTCCTGCAGCATTATCAAAATAAAGATTCATGAGTTATGATGTGTGACAGGAGAGAAAACACGATGACTGACAAGACAGTTTACCAACACCATGTCATGTACATCCTATGAGGAAATAATAAAATATCAATTGTATATAATTATATAATAATGAAAATAAATAATTATACCTATTAATAATTCTAAATATAGGATAATATATGAATTTTGAAATTATATCAAATATAAAAAGTATAATTTTTAACAATTTAATATGATAGTATATACAGTGTGTGCATCCGCGCGTATATATATTAAATATTTTAGTTTTATGTATACTTTATTTATAAAATAATAAGCATATATTATATATTTTTATAAATAAATAAACAATAAAGTATAAATAAAATGATAAAATATTTGTATGTGTACACACACACACATATACATATATAAATTATTTTATAAATAATTACATATTTTATCAATAAATAAATAAACAAACAATAAAGTATAAATAAAATTATATATATTAAATATTTTAACATTTTATTTATACTTTATAAAATGTTATATAAATAAATAAACAATATATAGTAACTATTTTATCAATAAATAAACAAAGTAATAAAGTATAAATAAAATGATCAAATATTTAATATATATAATTTTATTTATACTTTATTGATCAAATATGTAATTATTTATTTATAAAATAATATATATATAAATATAAATATATATAAATATAAATATATATATATATTATTTATTATATTATATTTAAATGATTTTATATTGCTTAATTTATTTTATTTTATTGCCTTTTTTTATTTAATATTCCATTTTATTTTATTTTCTGCTTTGCTTTATTTTAATTTCGTATATATATATATATATATATATAAAATATTTAATTATTTTATTTTATTTATACTTTGTTTATTTATTGATAAAAGATTAAATGTATGTTTAAAATTATAATAATATAATATAAGGGTACAATAATATAAACATTTTAAAAATTTATTTAATATTTTTTCATAAATAACAGATGGCAGTGCTGCAGCCGCTCTAGCGCTCTCCTGCTCTCCTGCTCTCCTGCTCTCCTGCTCTCCTCCTCTCCTGCTCTCCTGCTCTCCTGCTCTCCTGCTCTCCTGCTCTCTCCTGCTCTCTCCTGCTCTCTCCTGCTCTCTCCTGCTCTCTCCTGCTCTCTCCTGCTCTCTCCTGCTCTCCTGCTCTCCTGCTCTCCTGCTCTCCTGCTCTAGCGCTCTCCTGCTCTCCTGCTCTCCTACTGGAATGGCGGAGTTTAGGCTGCGTGACGTTGAGCTCCAGAGCTCTATAGGCCCCGGGAACCAAAAAGAAAGTAAACGAGCTATACTTTTATCTCATGCTGACCTTATAATGAAACAAAGAGGACAAATATCCTTTGTTTGGTATAAAATGAAAGCGAATGTCTCCCATGTCATGTGTTTGGCAGAGATGTGCATCTCTAGAAGGCCAACCGGATGAGACGCTCGCCCTGACCGCACCGCAGAACCAGCGCTGGGCAGTAAACGCTAATGAACGCTAGCTCAGATACCACACTGAAGCTCTCAGCCGCTCTCCTTTTATAGCCGTCTGAGGGCATCACGGGCCACATCACACACACGCTTATCAGTCACACAACATCATTTACATTTACAAGGCCTTAATCAAAAACTTCATTTGAGCCACCAAGACTCGTTTCTCTCAATATAAACCCAAGAGGAGGCAGAAACGAGAGAACCGTGAGAGGAAAGATTACAGAGAACTGATGAAGCA
>CM042259.1:46065414-46190414 GCA_023566225.1 Romanogobio albipinnatus | reverse complement strand
ACCGTTCTATCCATCTGTCATTCCACCCATTCATCTGTCGTTCCATCCATCTGTCGTTCCACCCATTCAGCTGTCGTTCCATCCATCCATCTGTCGTTCCATCCATCCATCTGTCGTTCCACCCATCCATCTGTCGTTCCACCCATCCATCCACCGTTCTATCCATCTGTCATTCCACCCATTCATCTGTCGTTCCATCCATCCATCTGTAGTTCCACCCATCCATCTGTCGTTCCACCCATCTGTCATTCCACCCATTCATCTGTCGTTCCACCCATCCATCAGTCGTTCCACCCATCTGTCATTCCACCCATCCATCTGTCGTTCCACCCATCTGTCATTCCACCCATCCATCTGTCGTTCCACTCATTCATCTGTCGTTCTATCCATCTGTCGTTCCACCCATCCATCTGTCGTTCCACCCATCTGTCATTCCACCCATCCATCTGTCGTTCCACCCATTCATCTGTCGTTCTATCCATCTGTCGTTCCACCCATCCATCTGTCGTTCCACCCATCCATCAGTCGTTCCACCCATCCATCAGTCGTTCCCTCCATCAGTCGTTCCATCCATCAGTCGTTCCACCCATCCATCAGTCGTTCCATCCATCCATCAGTCGTTCCATCCATCCATCAGTCGTTCCATCCATCAGTCGTTCCACCCATCCATCCACCGTTCTATCCATCTGTCATTCCACCCATTCATCTGTCGTTCCATCCATCCATCTGTAGTTCCACCCATCCATCTGTCGTTCCACCCATCTGTCATTCCACCCATCCATCTGTCGTTCCACCCATTCATCTGTCGTTCTATCCATCTGTCGTTCCACCCATCCATCTGTCGTTCCACCCATCTGTCATTCCACCCATCCATCTGTCGTTCCACCCATTCATCTGTCGTTCTATCCATCAGTCGTTCCACCCATCCATCAGTCGTTCCATCCATCCATCAGTCGTTCCATCCATCTGTCGTTCCATCCATCTGTCGTTCCACCCATTCATCTGTCGTTCCACCCATCCATCTGTCGTTCCATCCATCTGTCGTTCCATCCATCTGTCGTTCCACCCATTCATCTGTCGTTCCACCCATCCATCTGTCGTTCCATCCATCTGTCGTTCCATCCATCTGTCGTTCCACCCATTCATCTGTCGTTCCACCCATCCATCTGTCGTTCCATCCATCTGTCGTTCCATCCATCTGTCGTTCCACCCATCCATCTGTCGTTCTATCCATCTGTCGTTCCACCCATTCATTTGTCGTTCTATCCATCTGTTGTTCCACCCATTCATCTGTCGTTCCACCCATTCATCTGTCGTTCCACCCATTCATTTGTCGTTCTATCCATCTGTCGTTCCATCCATCCATCTGTCGTTCCACCCATCCATCTGTCGTTCTATCCATCTGTCGTTCCACCCATTCATCTGTCGTTCCATCCATCCATCTGTCGTTCCACCCATCCATCTGTCGTTCCACCCATCCATCCACCGTTCCATCCATCCACCGTTCCATCCATCTGTCGTTCCACCCATTCATCTGTCGTTCCATCCATCCATCTGTAGTTCCACCCATCCATCTGTCGTTCCATCCATCCATCTGTCATTCCACCCATCCATCTGTCGTTCCACCCATCTGTCGTTCCACCCATCCATCAGTCGTTCCATCCATCAGTCGTTCCATCCATCAGTCGTTCCACCCATCCATCTGTCGTTCCATCCATCCATCTGTCGTTCCATCCATCCATCTGTCGTTCCACCCATCCATCTGTCGTTCCACCCATCCATCTGTCGTTCCATCCATCCATCTGTCGTTCCATCCATCCATCTGTCGTTCCACCCATCCATCTGTCGTTCTATCCATCTGTCGTTCCACCCATTCATTTGTCGTTCTATCCATCTGTTGTTCTATCCATCCATCGTTCCACCCATCCATCTGTCGTTCCACCCATCCATCTGTCATTCAATCCATTCATCTGTTCCATCTATCTGTCGTTCCACCCATTCATCTGTCGTTCCACCCATTCATCTGTCGTTCCACCCATTCATCTGTCGTTCCACCCATCCATCTGTCGTTCTATCCATCTGTCGTTCCACCCATCCATCTGTCGTTCCACCCATCCATCTGTCGTTCAATCTATCTGTCGTTCCACCCATTCATCTGTCGTTCTATCCATCTGTCGTTCCACCCATTCATCTGTCGTTCCACCCATCCATCTGTCGTTCCACCCATCCATCTGTCGTTCCACCCATCCATCTGTCGTTCCACCCATCCATCTGTCGTTCCACCCATCCATCTGTCGTTCTATCCATCTGTCGTTTCACCCATTCATCTGTCGTTCAATCTATCTGTCGTTCCACCCATTCATCTGTCGTTCTATCCATCTGTCGTTCCACCCATTCATCTGTCGTTCCACCCATTCATCTGTCGTTCCATCCATCTGTCGTTCCACCCATTCATCTGTCGTTCCACCCATCCATCTGTCGTTCCACCCATTCATCTGTCGTACCATCCATCCATCTGTCGTTCCACCCATCTGTCGTTCCACCCATCCGTCCACCGTTCTATCCATCTGTCATTCCACCCATTCATCTGTCGTTCCATCCATCTGTCGTTCCACCCATTCAGCTGTCGTTCCATCCATCCATCTGTCGTTCCATCCATCCATCTGTCGTTCCACCCATCCATCTGTCGTTCCACCCATCCATCCACCGTTCTATCCATCTGTCATTCCACCCATTCATCTGTCGTTCCATCCATCCATCTGTAGTTCCACCCATCCATCTGTCGTTCCACCCATCTGTCATTCCACCCATTCATCTGTCGTTCCACCCATCCATCAGTCGTTCCACCCATCTGTCATTCCACCCATCCATCTGTCGTTCCACCCATCTGTCATTCCACCCATCCATCTGTCGTTCCACTCATTCATCTGTCGTTCTATCCATCTGTCGTTCCACCCATCCATCTGTCGTTCCACCCATCTGTCATTCCACCCATCCATCTGTCGTTCCACCCATTCATCTGTCGTTCTATCCATCTGTCGTTCCACCCATCCATCTGTCGTTCCACCCATCCATCAGTCGTTCCACCCATCCATCAGTCGTTCCCTCCATCAGTCGTTCCATCCATCAGTCGTTCCACCCATCCATCAGTCGTTCCATCCATCCATCAGTCGTTCCATCCATCCATCAGTCGTTCCATCCATCAGTCGTTCCACCCATCCATCCACCGTTCTATCCATCTGTCATTCCACCCATTCATCTGTCGTTCCATCCATCCATCTGTAGTTCCACCCATCCATCTGTCGTTCCACCCATCTGTCATTCCACCCATCCATCTGTCGTTCCACCCATTCATCTGTCGTTCTATCCATCTGTCGTTCCACCCATCCATCTGTCGTTCCACCCATCTGTCATTCCACCCATCCATCTGTCGTTCCACCCATTCATCTGTCGTTCTATCCATCAGTCGTTCCACCCATCCATCAGTCGTTCCATCCATCCATCAGTCGTTCCATCCATCCATCAGTCGTTCCATCCATCAGTCGTTCCACCCATCCATCCACCGTTCCATCCATCTGTCATTCCACCCATCCATCTGTCGTTCCACCCATTCATCTGTCGTTCCACCCATCCATCAGTCGTTCCATCCATCCATCAGTCGTTCCATCCATCCATCAGTCGTTCCATCCATCCATCAGTCGTTCCATCCATCCATCAGTCGTTCCATCCATCCATCAATCAGTCGTTCCATCCATCCATCAATCAGTCGTTCCATCCATCCATCAGTCGTTCCACCCATCCATCCACCGTTCTATCCATCTGTCGTTCCACCCATCCATCTGTCCTTCCACCCATTCGTCTGTCATTCCATCCATCCAATCTGTCCATCAGTCGTTCCATCCATCCATCAATCAGTCGTTCCATCCATCCATCAGTCGTTCCATCCATCCATCAGTCGTTCCACCCATCCATCCACCGTTCTATCCATCTGTCGTTCCACCCATCCATCTGTCGTTCCACCCATTCGTCTGTCATTCCATCCATCCAATCTGTCCATCAGTTGTTCCATCTATCCATATTTTATTTTTGTTTGTTTTTATTAAAGTAACAAAAGTTGAGTGGATTGAGTTTGAGTTAACTAAAACTTCTTAACTTCTTCCTGATAATGAAAACAAGGATAAACCTAAAGCAAAAGGAAAACAATCTGAATATAGCCCTGTAATAACACTGGCATTGTATTTTATGAATATTACTGGAGATTTGCTTTTGATCCTTTGTAAGTGGCTTTGGATAAAAGCATATGCAAATGCATAAATGTAAGAACAACCCTTGAGCACTAGTAATAGTGATGATTGCCTTAAACCTTTCAGGGAAATACATGAGAAGCTTCCACATCTAATACCTGACACCTAACATGAGGCGCTTCATCCAGATGTGTTCCAGATGTACATGAATCCATCAAACAGAGGAACATCAGCATCCAGCCCCTCAAACACAAGCAGCCGGTCATTAATGCTCCTGTGATCCTGGAGTCTGGAACGCTCAGGTCGATCTCCATGGCAACACAAACACAACACAACATTCCGAAGCCGGAAAAGAAGAAAGCAAGCCAGAGCTGGAGGAACAAACGGCTGCGCCTGCGGTGACCAATCAAGAGCCTTCATTTCCACGGCGGTTACTGAGGGAGAGCTCACAGAAACACACGAGTACACACGAAAACTTGTGAATAAATGAATGGGGCTTTTGAAAACACGGTTTACAATGAGCTCCACTGTGAGCAGAGTAACAACACTGCACTTACTCTGCATGGAGTGGGCGGAGATCACATGACCACACCAATGCCAATCGCGTTCTCTCTGAGTCCACAGTTAGTGGACACTTTATAAACAGCGCAGAGCAAATATCAATAGTGTTACAATCACAACTTGCTCACTTGATTGTATTGGTTATTGCCTAAAGGAAATTTAAAAAATAAAGCAACACATAAAATAAAATGGAATATTAAATTAAAAAAAGGCATTAAAATAAAATAAATTATGCAATATAATATATATAATATATATATATATATATATATATATATATATATATATATATATATATATATATATATATATATATATATATATAAAAAATAAATATAATTAATATAATATAATTAATATAATATATAATAAATATAATATATATCATTAATAATAATATAATTAATATAATGTTATATAATAATATAATGTAATAATATAATATAATATATAATTAATAATAATATAATTAATATAATAATCATAATATAATTAATATAATAATTAATATAATGTAATATAATATAATAATATAATTAATATAATAATATAATATAATATAATATAATAAAATATAATAATTAATATAAGAATGTTGCCAAAAAAATTATAATAATGCAATAAAACAAAAACCAAACTATAAATATGAATGTTGTCAAAAGAAAGAAAAATAGAAAAACAAAAAATAAATTAAAATGTAATTATAATGCAATATAAAATTTAAATAAAAATAAAAAAGCAATATAAAACAATAAAATAAACTATAATATGAAATGTTGCCAAAAGAAAAAAAATAGAAAAGCAAAGCAAAATAAAACAAAAAATATTATATTATAAGAAATAAAACAAAAGTGTAATAAAATGGAAAATAAAATAAAATAAAATGAAAAGCAATATAATTCAATAAAATCATAATATAATAAGAATGTTGCCAAAAAATAAAATGGAATTAATACATTAAAATATAATGCAATATAAAATAAGACAAAAAGCTACATAAAACAATAAAATTATTAAAATAAATAAAAATTATAATATAAAAAACAAAAAAGCAATAAAAAACAAAATTAAATTAATAATGTTGCAAAATAAAATAAAGCTTCCATATAAAGTGTGTAACGTTTGTCACGCTAAACTGAATCTGAGAGTGAGGAGAGATGCTGTACTCATCATAAAGATGCTCTAGTTTAAACACACACACACACACACACACACACACACAGCCGGTGAACGGTTCGGAACAACCGCTCGTGTGTCGGTCACTTAATGAGGACAAGATCCTGGACTGACACTCAACTGGTCAAACAGAACACAGGACTGGACTGAATCTGACTGAAAGCACCATCAGTGCATGAATGTCATGTGATGGTAACACCAAATCTTGATCTTCTCCCCAGCCTGAACAAAGACCGAGATCAAGAGCTTGTTCAGAGTCAGATGTTCCCCCTATGGTTCCCCCTATGGTTCCCCCAATGGTTCCCCCGGCCTCCTGGACACTGAATCCAAACGCTTGCCAGTTTCAGCTGTAAATCAGAGCCTGAACTGACGGACGAGTTTTCATTCACTTCACGATTAAAACCAGACCAGCTCAAACTGATGCTCAACATGCTGCGGACGCACGGATCGTGCTCGGATTGTACTGGGATCGGCATTCGTGGAAAACTCTTTGCATGCTTATAAAACTCTTTCCTGTCAAATTAAAAGTCCCTGTAGAAATAACCCGAGAACCGGTTCCTTCACAGGCTCAAGAGCAGGATTGGGGTTTCCTGCTGCTCTTTGTGTTCTAGAGGAAGTGACTCTGTGAAAGTCTGGCTATATTTAGACACAGGTTATCACATCTGAGTGGATCCTGAAGACCTTCACGTGATGTTAACGTTTAGAATTTTTTAATATCATTATGCGTTATAGTTAGGTGATAATATAGTTACATTTTGCAATGATATAAACAATAAAGCAGTTGAAATTTGCAAAGCAAAAAAAATAAAAAATAAAAATAAAAATTATATATTTATATACATTTATATATATACACACACACACACACACACACACACACACAATTAATTATATATATATAAATAAAAAGCAATTTATAACAAAATAAAATTATATAAAAAATAAGATATAAAAAAACGAATAAAAAAAAGAAATTTAAAACAAAATCGAATAAATCATAACTGTTCCTGAAACTGTACTTTACTCCATCTGCACTAATGATATTTGACCATATTATGGGCAAATCAAGTGTATAATGTTTAATAATCTCTAATTATCACTGTGAAGCTGCTTTGAAACTGAAAGCTGAAGATTTAATAAAACACTGAACCTGAGAGTGAGGAAAGATGCGGCCCTCTTCAAAACGATTCTCTAGTTTAAACAGAAACACAAATAAAGTTATACTACATATCCAACTTTACATAAACACATTTATTTATATTTATTTTGCATTGCCTCCTGCTTCGCTACTGTTCGGACGCTCTTGCTTACTGCTCCGCGCTTTGCTCTATCGCTTCTATATTTTATCTCATAATTTCAACTTCAGCAAATCAGCACAGTGCTCAAACGACAAAGCTTGACTCCAATGATAAAATTAGAAACTCTGGTGACTGGATTACTAAACAAAAAGCGGAATATTTCAACCGACCAGCCTCCCAATGCCTTCAGCTTACATTCCGGAGAAGGGAAAACACAGCTGCCCACATTCAGAAGGATAAGAAAATGCCTCTTCTAGAATCTACTTGCTGCACAAACGTTTACAAAGGATTGCAGTTCTTGAAACAAAAGTTATTTGCGGAACCATCCAACCAGACGAATCACACAGCAGAGCTTCATCATGAACGCCGTCTGCACACTGCCGGCGAGTCCCATAAATGTAGTGCTACTCAACAGGTAGAGAAACAAGTAACTGATCAACACACTAATCGATGGCACAAACAGGGAGCGAGACCCAAAGGCACTCGAGACATCAGATTGTCACGAGCATCACATATTATGCATGCTCTACCCCAGACACAAGGATTGCAAACACTCGTTTCCTACCACCAAACACCAAGGGTTCACTCAAAGCAAGGAGAGTCTGCTTTTAGCTATTATGCCAGCCGCAGCTGAACCAGCTTCCTGAACAGATCAGATGTGCTCCAACAGTAGCCACTTTCAAATCCAGACTCAAAACACATCTGTGCACATCTGCCCAGACTCAAAACACATCTGTGCACATCTGCCCAGACTCAAAACACATCTGTGCACATCTGCCCAGACTCAAACCATATCCGTGCACATCTGCCCAGACTCAAAACACATCTGTGCACATCTGCCCAGACTCAAAACACATCTGTGCACATCTGCCCAGACTCAAAACACATCTGTGCACATCTGCCCAGACTCAAAACACATCTGTGCACATCTGCCCAGACTCAAAACACATCTGTGCACATCTGCCCAGACTCAAAACACATCCGTGCACATCTGCCCAGACTCAAAACACATCCGTGCACATCTGCCCAGACTCAAAACACATCTGTGCACATCTGCCCAGACTCAAAACACATCTGTGCACATCTGCCCAGACTCAAAACACATCCGTGCACATCTGCCCAGACTCAAAACACATCCGTGCACATCTGCCCAGACTCAAAACACATCCGTGCACATCTGCCCAGACTCAAAACACATCCGTGCACATCTGCCCAGACTCAAAACACATCCGTGCACATCTGCCCAGACTCAAAACACATCCGTGCACATCTGTCCAGACTCAAAACACATCTGTGCACATCTGTCCAGACTCAAAACACATCTGTGCACATCTGCCCAGACTCAAAACACATCTGTGCACATCTGCCCAGACTCAAAACACATCTGTGCACATCTGCCCAGACTCAAAACACATCTGTGCACATCTGCCCAGACTCAAAACACATCTGTGCACATCTGTCCAGACTCAAAACACATCTGTGCACATCTGTCCAGACTCAAAACACATCTGTTCATCTGTGCATTTACTGAATGAGCTGTGCTACTGTACGTCCGACTGATTGCACCTTATCTTACGCCGCATTCACACGGGGCGTCGGCGTCAACGCTTCTCGTTTACTTTGAATGGGTGACGTCATGCGTTGCCGAACTGAATTGTGGGTTCCGTCGCGGCGCTTCACTCGCGTTGCAAGCGGCAAAAGTTGAAGATTTCTCAACTTTTCAAGCGCCAACGCAGGCGTCATCCAATCAGATCACCCTATGCAAATATCCTAGAGCAGACGCTAGCCAATCGCGTTCGTTTAAAACACCGGTGAATGAAGAGTGAATGAAGAGTGAAGAACGATCTAAAATGGAGGAAAAGCTAATAATTGCGGTGGGTAATCACCCGGTCCTTTACTACCAATCATTATTTACATACCGGGACACAAACTGGAGAGACCAGGCCTGGAAGGAGGTGGCAGAGACGGTTGGAGAATCTGGAATGTATCATGCTTGTATTCCGTCCGTGCTCTGTTTATCATTGAATGACAGGCAGCATATCATATCATGTGTGGTTCAAATAGGCGCTATCCCCCAGCCAAATGAGGAATCAAATATTAAAGTGATCAGTTTTCATACACAAAATAGTCTCACAGACTAGCTGTCAAAAAAGGCGCTTTTTTGTGTTGCGTTGTGGTCCAAGCGGCAAGTATGTGATTAGCTGTTGTCACTATGACGGTAGCGTCAGCACCAGGCTTCAGCCACGCCCTCCGTCAAGCGTTGACGCCGAAGCCCCGTGTGAATGCGGCGTTATGCTTTTACTGAATGAGCTCTGTCCGAACTGCTTGCACTTTAATTATGTTTCAATTTAACCCTGTTTTATTTTTAGTGTTAATTATACTTTTTATTTTTAATTATTTTTAATTTTGTTCTTTATTTATTTATTTTAATTCCTATTATAACTGTTATACTATATATATTTGTATTTTTATTTTATTCACTTATGAATATTTTAACTTCATTTCTGTGTAAAGCACTTTGAATTGCCACTGTGTATGAAATGTGCTATACAAATAAACTTGCCTTGCCTTTATTTATGCTTAATCACTCTCAACAGTCAGAAATACTTGGGCATTGTGGGCTGGACGATACTCAAAGCATGATTCAGAGTGGAGTTTTCCTGTAAATGCTCTTTTTCTATCAGATCAAAGCGTTCGCTCACTTCCAGATCATTAGAAAGCTCAGAATCAGGGCCTCGAGCGGCAAACGCTGGCCTGCTCCTCCACGCTTTCATCTCAGCTGAATATCAGCGATTCAGAGGTCGGGATGGCTCAACTTCCCCTCTGAAAGCAGAAGATGAAACTGAAAGATGATGCTTCACCTCAGTGTGTGTGTGTGAGAGATTTATATTGCAACAAGCGCAGCAAGTGAGCCATAAAAATCCCTCTTTTAGAGAGTCTTTTAAAGGTGTGTTTGATTATGATCTGACTTGTTTAGCTTTAGCGAGTGTGTAGCGTCGCTGTTTGAGCACAAACAACATCTGCAAAGTTATGACACTCAAAGTTCAAAGCAAAGGAAGATATTTTTATTTTTTATCGCTTATTAAGGACTACAACAAACGTCTGGTAGGGACTACAATGAGTTAGTGACATCACTACCCCTACATTTACATAACCCCGCCCCCGGGAACATGTGGAGAAGAGGAAGAGCTGTCGTCCGTCTCTCACATTTATTGATCCAGTACGAACACAAACGCTATAGCATGTCATAAAGCAAGATGACATCATCAGTTATAACCGTAATTACACTAAACTATCCCTGTGCTCTCTTCATCAGCAGATATTCTCTGGCTCATCTTACCCCACACCAGCGCTTTAGAGATTATCATGACACAATATGCTAATCAGTGACTGAAGATGGTTAGCTCATATATTCATCAGTCTCGTTCTACTCGTGTGTGTGAGTGAGTGAGTGAGTGAGTGAGTGAGTGAGAGAGTGTGTGTGAGTGTGAGAGAGAGAGAGTGTGTGTGAGTGAGTGAGTGAGTGAGTGAGTGAGTGAGAGAGAGAGTGTGTGTGTGTGAGTGTGTGTGAGTGTGAGAGAGAGAGAGAGTGTGTGTGTGAGTGTGTGAGTGAGTGAGTGAGTGAGTGAGTGAGTGAGTGAGTGAGTGAGTGAGTGAGTGTGTGAGTGAGAGAGAGAGAGAGAGAGAGTGTGTGAGTGAGTGAGTGAATGAGAGAGAGTGTGTGTGAGTGTGAGAGAGAGAGAGTGTGTGTGAGTGTGTGAGTGTGATAGAGAGTGTGTGAGTGTGTGAGTGAGTGAGTGTGATAGAGAGTGTGTGAGTGTGTGAGTGAGTGAGTGTGATAGAGAGTGTGAGAGTGTGTGAGTGAGTGAGTGTGAGCGTGAGAGTGTGTGATAGAGAGTGTGTGAGTGTGTGAGTGAGTGAGTGTGATAGAGAGTGTGAGAGTGTGTGAGTGAGTGAGTGTGAGCGTGAGAGTGTGTGAGTGAGTGAGTGTGAGCGTGAGAGTGTGTGAGTGAGTGAGTGTGAGCGTGAGAGTGTGTGAGTGAGTGAGTGTGAGCGTGAGAGTGTGTGAGTGAGTGAGTGTGAGCGTGAGAGTGTGTGAGTGAGTGAGTGTGAGCGTGAGAGTGTGTGAGTGAGTGAGTGTGAGCGTGAGAGTGTGTGAGTGTGAGCGTGAGAGTGTGTGAGTGAGTGAGTGTGAGCGTGAGAGTGTGTGAGTGTGAGCGTGAGAGTGTGTGTGTGTGAGCGTGAGAGCGTGAGAGTGTGTGAGCGTGAGAGTGTGTGTGTGTGTGTGTGTGTGTGTGTGTGTGTGTGTGTGTGTGTGTGTGTGTGTGTGTGTGTGTGTGTGTGTGTGTGTGTGTGTGTGAGTGTGTGAGGTAATCAGAGCTGCTAACATGAGCTCTTGAAGCTCCGCCCTCTTCCTGAAAGGGGGCGGGGAGCAGAAGCTCATTTGCATTTAAAGGCGCACACACAAAAACTGTATATCGCCCTCAAAAAGTGACAACTTTAACATGCTATAAAAACTGATCTGTGGGGTATTTTGAGCTGAAACTTCACATACACACTCGGGACATCAGAGACTTATTTAACATCTTGTAAAAAGGGTCATTATAGAAGGTATTTTATTTAAAAAGCATGCTGATTGCCTGATCTGTGCAATTATACAGTTTAGTGTCATTATACAAAAATGTGTAAAAAACAGACCAATCAGAATGAAGTATTCCAGAGTGGCGTGTAATGTAGTATAATTTAAAACACAGCAATCACATGACCTTTCAAATCTTGCCTCTGGAGATTTTTACCACATGAGCATTAAAAGAAAAAGTGTGTATTATTAGTAGCACTGAAGAATTATTTTATGAGATGTTTCTGAATTATTGTATGAGTGATGGAACTACTCAACCTTGAAGCAGCACGTTAAGATTTTATTGCAAAATCTTGATATAAATGGCTCTAAATCCACCGTCAAATCCCATCTGTGAGCGTCAGAGACTCGCCTTTGGTTTGTTTTCACATGTGCATGGAGACCGACTGGCCAACGGCCTTGAAAATCAACGTCTATATCATTTAAACATTGTTTTAATGAAATACAGGGGCAATTTAGAGTCAGCCAAACAGCTATAAATCGAATGAGTTCATCATTGGAAATGTCAAAGCAATTTCTGTTATGAATCTTGCGTTTGTGCATTTCAAATGAAGATTATTAAAGAGTTCAATGGTCTAGAAGTGGCCATCTAGATGTTAAACCAGACCACGTAAACCCTGACCGGTTCTCATTTAACAAGGACCCTCATCAGGAGGAGGTAATGAATGCGTTTCTTCTATAAGTAAGTGTTTGTTCTGGTGCTCCGAACATTCAGAGCAGCTCCGGAGAACTGAAAATAGTCCATGTGGTTTCTGTGAATGTCGGTTTAATAATTGAGCTCTGTGTTCTTGCTCCCAAAAATGACAAGTTAGAAAGTGCCACAAAACATCTACGCACTCTCGAGTCAAAGCCGCAGTGCTTTTGTTGACTTTTATATGCCGAAAGCCGCAGTAACCTTTCGCTGGAAGTATTCTGAGCCTTGACCGCCATCCGCCAACTCCACAGAGCTGACAACATGCCCGGACAGACCGCCAAACCCTGGACGCAGACTCAGCTGGAGCAGGACATGCAAGGTTCACATTCAGAGGGGAACGACTTCATCTGAAGCAGTCAAGACCTCCAAAAAAGCTCCATAAAAGTGGACCAATCAAGTCTTCGGTGTAGCTTTGTGTGAGGAACAGACTGAAATCTCCCAGAGATCATTCACACGAGCAGATAATAAGACCTGGACACATGTGACCCGTCATACAGGTCAATTTTATCAAATTGAGATTTATACGTCATCTTCAGCTGAATAAATAGGCTTTCCATTGTGTATGGTTTGGCAGAGATACAAAAATAAAATCTAAATATTGAGAAAATCTCCTGTAAAGTTGTCCAAATGAGGTCTTTAGCAAAGCATATTACTACTAATAATTAGGGGTGTAACGGTACACAAAACTGACGGTTCGGTACGTCCCTCGGTTTTGAAGTCCCGGTTCGGTACAGCAGTTTTACAAAATTGCTTTTTATTTATATGTCTGTCCTTAAATGAATTAAATTATAACAAAGTTTCTTAAAGATAATGCTGTAAACTATATAGGGAGCCCTTACTTACATAAAGCTATTAAAGATTAACAACAGAGCCCAAACTATTAGCCTAAATTCAGTTGCTATTTATTTTTAGATATAATAATCAACACTCATAAGCTTCACATAAGGCAGTTTTTGCATTAACTTCTAAATCTAATTATTTTTATTCGTTGTTGAAATATAATCATTTAGAGGCTGTAATTCTCATGACAGGTTTATTTAAACATACATTAAATAAACAAGACATCACTAACAGGCTAAGTAGAATATAATGAATATATAACGGCTAATATAATGAATATATAACGGCTAATATAATGAATATATAACGGCTAATATAATGAATATATAACGGCTAATATAATGAATATAACGGCTAATATAATGAATATATAACGGCTAATATAATGAATATAACGGCTAATATAATGAATATATAACGGCTAATATAATGAATATAACGGCTAATATAATGAATATATAACGGCTAATATAATGAATATATAACGGCTAATATAATGAATATAACGGCTAATATAATGAATATATAACGGCTAATATAATGAATATATAACGGCTAATATAATGAATATAACGGCTAATATAATGAATATATAACGGCTAATATAATGAATATAACGGCTAATATAATGAATATATAACGGCTAATATAATGAATATATAACGGCTAATATAATGAATATAACGGCTAATATAATGAATATATAACGGCTAATATAATGAATATAACGGCTAATATAATGAATATATAACGGCTAATATAATGAATATAACGGCTAATATAATGAATATATAACGGCTAATATAATGAATATATAACGGCTAATATAATGAATATAACGGCTAATATAATGAATATAACGGCTAATATAATGAATATATAACGGCTAATATAATGAATATAACGGCTAATATAATGAATATAACGGCTAATATAATGAATATATAACGGCTAATATAATGAATATAACGGCTAATATAATGAATATAACGGCTAATATAATGAATATAACGGCTAATATAATGAATATAACGGCTAATATAGTGAATATAACGGCTAATATAATGAATATATAACGGCTAATATAATGAATATAACGGCTAATATAATGAATATAACGGCTAATATAATGAATATAACGGCTAATATAGTGAATATAACGGCTAATATAATGAATATAACGGCTAATATAGTGAATATAACGGCTAATATAGTGAATATAACGGCTAATATAATGAATATAACGGCTAATATAATGAATATAACGGCTAATATAATGAATATAACGGCTAATATAATGAATATAACGGCTAATATAGTGAATATAACGGCTAATATAATGAATATAACGGCTAATATAATGAATATAACGGCTAATATAATGAATATAACGGCTAATATAGTGAATATAACGGCTAATATAATGAATATATAACGGCTAATATAGTGAATATAACGGCTAATATAATGAATATAACGGCTAATATAGTGAATATAACGGCTAATATAATGAATATAACGGCTAATATAATGAATATAACGGCTAATATAATGAATATATAACGGCTAATATAATGAATATAACGGCTAATATAATGAATATAACGGCTAATATAATGAATATAACGGCTAATATAATGAATATATAACGGCTAATATAATGAATATAACGGCTAATATAATGAATATAACGGCTAATATAATGAATATAACGGCTAATATAATGAATATAACGGCTAATATAATGAATATAACGGCTAATATAATGAATATAACGGCTAATATAATGAATATATAACGGCTAATATAATGAATATATAACGGCTAATATAATGAATATAACGGCTAATATAATGAATATATAACGGCTAATATAATGAATATATAACGGCTAATATAATGAATATAACGGCTAATATAATGAATATAACGGCTAATATAATGAATATAACGGCTAATATAATGAATATAACGGCTAATATAATGAATATAACGGCTAATATAGTGAATATAACGGCTAATATAATGAATATATAACGGCTAATATAGTGAATATAACGGCTAATATAATGAATATAACGGCTAATATAATGAATATAACGGCTAATATAGTGAATATAACGGCTAATATAATGAATATAACGGCTAATATAATGAATATAACGGCTAATATAATGCATATAACGGCTAATATAATGAATATATAACGGCTAATATAGTGAATATAACGGCTAATATAATGAATATAACGGCTAATATAGTGAATATAACGGCTAATATAGTGAATATAACGGCTAATATAATGAATATAACGGCTAATATAATGAATATAACGGCTAATATAATGAATATAACGGCTAATATAATGAATATAACGGCTAATATAATGAATATAACGGCTAATATAATGAATATAACGGCTAATATAATGAATATAACGGCTAATATAATGAATATAACGGCTAATATAGTGAATATAACGGCTAATATAATGAATATAACGGCTAATATAATGAATATATAACGGCTAATATAATGAATATAACGGCTAATATAATGAATATAACGGCTAATATAATGAATATAACGGCTAATATAATGAATATAACGGCTAATATAGTGAATATAACGGCTAATATAATGAATATAACGGCTAATATAATGAATATAACGGCTAATATAATGAATATAACGGCTAATATAATGAATATAACGGCTAATATAATGAATATAACGGCTAATATAATGAATATAACGGCTAATATAGTGAATATAACGGCTAATATAATGAATATAACGGCTAATATAGTGAATATAACGGCTAATATAATGAATATAACGGCTAATATAATGAATATAACGGCTAATATAGTGAATATAACGGCTAATATAATGAATATAACGGCTAATATAATGAATATAACGGCTAATATAATGAATATAACGGCTAATATAATGAATATAACGGCTAATATAATGAATATAACGGCTAATATAATGAATATAACGGCTAATATAATGAATATAACGGCTAATATAGTGAATATAACGGCTAATATAATGAATATAACGGCTAATATAGTGAATATAACGGCTAATATAGTGAATATAACGGCTAATATAATGAATATAACGGCTAATATAATGAATATAACGGCTAATATAATGAATATAACGGCTAATATAATGAATATAACGGCTAATATAGTGAATATAACGGCTAATATAATGAATATAACGGCTAATATAATGAATATAACGGCTAATATAGTGAATATAACGGCTAATATAATGAATATATAACGGCTAATATAATGACTATAACGGCTAATATAATGAATATAACGGCTAATATAATGAATATAACGGCTAATATAATGAATATAACGGCTAATATAATGAATATAACGGCTAATATAGTGAATATAACGGCTAATATAATGAATATAACGGCTAATATAATGACTATAACGGCTAATATAATGAATATAACGGCTAATATAGTGAATATAACGGCTAATATAGTGAATATAACGGCTAATATAATGAATATAACGGCTAATATAGTGAATATAACGGCTAATATAGTGAATATAACGGCTAATATAATGAATATATAACGGCTAATATAATGAATATAACGGCTAATATAATGAATATAACGGCTAATATAATGAATATATAACGGCTAATATAATGAATATAACGGCTAATATAGTGAATATAACGGCTAATATAGTGAATATAACGGCTAATATAATGAATATATAACGGCTAATATAATGAATATAACGGCTAATATAATGAATATAACGGCTAATATAATGAATATATAACGGCTAATATAATGAATATAACGGCTAATATAATGAATATAACGGCTAATATAGTGAATATAACGGCTAATATAATGAATATAACGGCTAATATAACGGCTAATATAATGAATATAACGGCTAATATAATGAATATAACGGCTAATATAACGGCTAATATAATGAATATAACGGCTAATATAATGAATATAACGGCTAATATAATGAATATAACGGCTAATATAATGAATATAACGGCTAATATAATGAATATAACGGCTAATATAGTGAATATAACGGCTAATATAATGAATATAACGGCTAATATAACGGCTAATATAATGAATATAACGGCTAATATAATGAATATAACGGCTAATATAACGGCTAATATAATGAATATAACGGCTAATATAATGAATATAACGGCTAATATAATGAATATAACGGCTAATATAATGAATATAACGGCTAATATAATGAATATAACGGCTAATATAGTGAATATAACGGCTAATATAATGAATATAACGGCTAATATAATGACTAACGGCTAATATAATGAATATAACGGCTAATATAGTGAATATAACGGCTACTATAATGAATATAACGGCTAATATAATGAATATAACGGCTAATATAATGAATATAACGGCTAATATAGTGCATATATTCAGTGAAAGAGTTGATTTCTCTAGTGAGCTACAGCTGTGGACACTGAAGGGCTTCTGAGTAAACGTGATTCTGCATGACATTGTTTACAAGCTGTTTTATTGTCTTTCCGCGGTTGAAACACAGATGGAGCGATTACACGACATATGATACATTTCAGTAAGTTGTAATGTATCCTCAACATACCTTAAGATGTATTAATTTATGTTTATTCTTTAGGAAGAGATCGTCGTATTGATAGACGCGTATCAGTTCAACTTAAAGTCAGTCACGTCACATTAAAGAGAGTTATATGAATACTTAATATGTTCGTGTGGGAACTCGGATTGAAGTGTGTTCCGCGCTTACAACAAGCCGACTGTGAACTGTTAAAGATTACATTCATAACCGTTCGGTACACACGTGCACCGCACCCAAAGCCCTGTACCCAAACGGTTCAATACGAATACGTGTACCGTTACACCCCTACTAATAATACATTTATGATGTGATTACGGTAGGAATATCTTCATGGAACATGATCTTAATATCCTAATGATTTTTGCCATAAAAGAAAAATGGATAATTTTGACCCATAATGTGTTGTTGGCTATTGGAGCAGAGATACCCGTGAGACGCACATTATCGTACGACTTCAGAAGACTCAAATGCACTTTCATGATCCTGCAAAACATCTTAGTGTTCAACTGGAAAAAGGAGGAACAACATGTAATTCATTTTGAGGTTGAACTACTCAATTATTGTGCATCCTGAACCCTAAAGCTCCCGTCTCATAGTTGATATGCACATTTCAAAGGCCTCTAAATGAACGCACACGGTCTGCATGTCATTATTGTTTCATAGAGACATTAGTATCAGTGATACTGGCCTTCATTCTTAAGATGCCATTACAACACATATTTAAAATATGCCGTCTTTAAACTGTTTCTACATTCATTTGGAGAGTAACTGAAATTAATACAATCTCAAAATATTAAAAACTACTTCCAGAAAAAATTTGATTAATTAGTTACTTTTTTTAATCGATTCCCAGCACTAGTAATAATTAGTAATAATATAATACTGCTATATTGTTTAGTTGAATACAAACGTCCTCCTTCAGCTCGTGCTTCACGTGTCTTTCTGAGTGAAATTTGCACTGATTTTTATTAAGTAAATGTGAAAATAACTTTGATATTGTTAGCGATATTTCAACTGGACTAAAGCAGGTTTACTTGATTATCCAGACATCATTTTAAATTGAGTCTCAAATATGATCATCAGGCTCATCTCAGGTATTCATTGCATTGTTTTAAAACTACAGAGCTTTGATCATAAAACAAAGCATTTAAATAAATACATATATATACACATATATACAGTGAGGAAAATAAGTATTTGAACATCTGTCTATCAGCTAGAATTCTGACCCTCAAAGACCTGTTAGTCTGCCTTTAAAATGTCCACCTCCACTCCATTTATTATCCTAAATTAGATGCACCTGTTTGAGGTCGTTAGCTCCATAAAGACACCTGTCCACCCCATACAATCAGTGAGAATCCAACTACTTACATGGCTAAGACCAAAGAGCTGTCCACAGACACTAGAGACAAAATTGTACACCTCCACAAGGCTCGAAAGGGCTACGGGGAAATGGCCAAGCAGCTTGGTGAAAAAAGGTCCACTGTTGGAGCAATCATTAGAAAATGGAAGAAGCTAAACATGACTGTCAATCTCCCTCGGACTGGGGCTCCATGCAAGATCTCACCTCGTGGGGTCTCAATGATCCTAAGAAAGGTGAGAAATCAGCCCAGAACTACACGGGAGGAGCTGGTCAATGACCTGAAAAGAGCTGGGACCACCGTTTCCAAGGTTACTGTTGGTAATACACTAAGACGTCATGGTTTGAAATCATGCATGGCACGGAAGGTTCCCCTGCTTAAACCAGCACATGTCAAGGCCCGTCTTAAGTTTGCCAATGACCATTTGGATGATCCAGAGGAGTCATGGGAGAAAGTCATGTGGTCAGATGAGACCAAAATAGAACTTTTTGGCCATAATTCCACTAAACGTGTTTGGAGGAAGAAGAATGATGAGTACCATCCCAAGAACACCATCCCTACTGTGAAGCATGGGGGGGGGGGGTAGCATCATGCTTTGGGGGTGTTTTTCTGCACATGGGACAGGGCGACTGCACTGTATTAAGGAGAGGATGACCGGGGCCATGTATTGGCAGATTTTGGGGAACAACCTCCTTCCCTCAGTTAGAGCATTGAAGATGGGTCGAGGCTGGGTCTTCCAACATGACAATGACCCGAAGCACACAGCCAGGATAACCAAGGAGTGGCTCTGTAAGAAGCATATCAAGGTTCTGGCGTGGCCTAGCCAGTCTCCAGACCTAAACCCAATAGAGAATCTTTGGAGGAGCTCAAACTCCGTGTTTCTCAGCGACAGGCCAGAAACCTGACTGATCTAGAGAAGATCTGTGTGGAGGAGTGGGCCAAAATCCCTCCTGCAGTGCAAACCTGCTGAAAAACTACAGGAAACCTTTGACCTCTGTAATTGCAAATAAAGGCTACTGTACCAAATATTAACATTGATTTTCTAAGGTGTTCAAATACTTATTTGCAGCTGTATCATACAAATAAATAGTTAAAAAATCATATATTGTGATTTCTGGATATTTTTTTTTAGATTATGTCTCTCACAGTGGACATGCACCTACGATGACAATTTCAGACCCTCCATGATTTCCAAGTGGGAGAACTTACAAAATAGCAGGGTGTTCAAATACTTATTTTCCTCACTGTATGCATGTATGTATGTATATTATTGGCAGATATCTTAACAGATAAAGTATCTGTTAAGATTTCAGTGATTGACATTAAAAGCATCAGAATTATCAATTTTTGTCCATAAAAATATCAGCATCTGCAGCAAATTGCATATTTTTGCTCAGTTAAGGCTGTTTTTTCCTCCATATTCTCACTATATCATACAATATGAGCCATAAAAGCTTGATCCATCAAATATGACACTTGTGCACATGCCAATTGTTTTCAGATTTTGACTAAAGGTTCATTAAATTTCATTTACACAGGGTTAAACGTTTAATCAAGCTATCGGGCCCTTCACATAAAGTATAAGTACGGGACTGTGCCAGACCAAAACCACTGCTTTCAAACCAAAACCCTTCATGGAATCCTTGAGCGATTCATCAAAGACATTAGCCAAGGAAATCTGAGGCTGATGAAGCCCAATGGAAAGCATTCATCTTCCTGCTCTCTAAACGCCTCCTGCTTATGTAACGCTAGATTATTGTTCTGAATGGAATCTCGTCCTGCTCTTACCTCACACTCACACACACTCTCACACACACACTCACACACACACTCACACACACACACTCACACACACACTCACACACACACTCACACACACACTCACACACACACTCACACACACACTCACACACACACTCACACACTCACACACTCACACACTCACACACTCACACACTCACACACTCACACACTCACACACTCACACACACACACACACTCACACACACACACACTCACACACACACACACTCACACACACACACGTTCTCATGCTACAAAAGCATTCCAGGCCTTCCTGTGTGTGACGAGTCCAGCCGTAAGCCGAGCGAGGTTAAGAGAGCGCCATCAGGGAATAATGCAGCGCTCAACACAGGCGGACGGCTAAAATTAGAGCATATTTGCTCAGGGCGAGTATCAAATGTCAAGCTGACAGAAAGCAGACGGCTTTGTGAGGTTAAACACTGATGAGAGGAGGACTAGTGCTGGGCGGACGGCGAGACGGACCCTTGACTGGACCAAACAGGGAGGAAAACTCCAGCAGAAGAAACCAAAGAAGGCATCCGCTTCCGTCTGCTGCTGTCGTTAACCACACACACACACACACAACGGCCCGGTTTCATTATGGTATCTGCTACCAAAAAAGGAGCACGAGGCGTTTGGAAAGACAGGAAGTGCCTCCACGAACACCTACCGCTTCCTTCCTCTGAGAATCTGAAGCTGGAGCTCTGGAAGGAAACCTCTAGTGAGAGATGCCTTGTCTCCGGATACACAGGCCCGCAGAACCACTGTCTGACTCCATATCAGAGCATTTATTAATAGACTGAATTTGAATGGAATAATGGAGAGTGCACAATGCAATGCATTCTGGGATTGCCACTTTGTTAATGACACAATGCAGGCTTAAAGTTTTGACGGCAAAAGGTTTCGGAGCAGATTTTCTTTGTATAATATCCCATTGGCATCAACTCATGCAGATCTGGAGCGGTCGACTCATGAATATGCCTCCACATGCTTAAGCGGAGCTGCTTTTATTGGCGTATTACACAATGCTAGTATGTGATTAAACTTGCCTGTTACCAAGAGACGGGTTGTGTATCGATTCAGTGTGAGGCCAGGAATGCACCAACACTGAGAAACGTACGAGATGACGAAGGTAAGGATAAAAAGCCTTGCATAATGACGCATCCGACACAATCGCTTTGGAAACATCATTGAGACGAACCACAAAACTAAAGTCACAGCTAGAGGAGCAGCGATCGACCGCTCAGGGAGTGATCCGAGGATTTTACGCAGGATCGGCTGCAGCGGTGCATTGTCACTCTTCTCTCCGTTGGACACACACACACGGACACACACACGCACGGACACACACATTCTCTCTCTCTCACACACACACACTCACCCACACTCTCGCGCACACACCCATTCACTCTCGCACACACACACACACACACACACTCATCCTCTCTCTCTCACACACACACACACACACACACATTCACTCATTCTCTCTTACACACACACACTCATTCTCGCTCTCACAAACACACACACACACACACACACACGCACACTCATTCTCTCTCTTACACACACACACACACATTCACTCATTCTCTCTCACACACACACACACACACTCATTCTCTCTCTCTCTCTCACACACACACACACACACTCATTCTCTCTCTTACACACACACACACACACACTCGCTCATTCTCTCTCACACACACACACACACACTCTCGCACGCACACACACACACTCATTCTCTCTCTTACACACACACACACACACACACACTCATTCTCTCTCTTACACACACACACACAAACTCACTCATTCTCTCTCTTACACACACACACACACTCGCTCATTCTCTCACACACACACACTCATTCTCTCTCTTACACACACACACGCTCTCATTCTCTCACACACACACACAGCGTACGCAGTGTTACTATATGAGCTGCTCGGAGTCACTTCATGAGCATTTTACCGTTTAATTTGAGAAAAACTGTCCTATAAACACAGAAACTCAAGATCTTCACAGCAACCCGTCAAAATAAAAGTTTTGTTAAACTTATGACAGAAATATATAATATTACTGTATAGCTTTATGGACTATTGTATCTATTACACAGTATTAATGTAATACTACTACTAATAACAACAATACAATAATTAACAGTAAACCTGTTTATTTAAATGTAATTTGATTATAAATAAATGTATGTTTATGCCTTCATTTGATTACCAGTAAAACTAAAATACACAACACAGTTTGTGTAAAAAACAACAACACATTTCATAGGGTCCTATTATTGTAAACAAGTTAATAATGTGTTTATTTCTCTCTTTATTCTATTGCATTTATTTGTGCTTTTGTTTGAAATGTGTATTTGTTCTCGTCTTTTTACTTTTTTTTTAATCAAAATAAAATCTAGCATTGCAGAAAAGCAGATTTTTGTTTGCATATGCATTAAAGCTCTTAGAAAGAAAATCTCTAGTCACAATTACAGACAAAACGATTTGTCATGACCTCAAAAATCACTTGTAATTGCTTGTGTCAGGCAATCTTGTTTACAAAAATCAATCGTGATCATGTGTGGGATCGTTTGAACAAGTTCACTAATTATGTGCAATTACCCCAAATGAAAAACCTGCAAGTGATTTAAAGCTTCATTCCACGTTTAGTGTTAAACACTTTTTAAAGAGGACCCATTATTCCCTTTCACACAGTCTTGATGTGTTCTGGCTCTACTGGAGCAGGTTTTCCTGCTGTAATGTTGATCATCTCCTCATATTCTCCATTGTTGCGGCTCCTCTCTTCCCAGTCTGTCAGTAACGCTCTGTTTAGTTCCTGTCTCTATGAAGCCCCTCCTTCTGAAAGCACACTGTGCTCTGATTGGTCGACCAGAGCAGTGTGTTGTGATTGGTCAAGTGTTTGGGAAATGTCCCGTCCCTTACCATAACTGGCAGTTTCAACACACGACTAACTAACTCAACCAGGCCCCGCCCCTTTATTCTGCATATTCATTATTTAAATGAGGTATATCATAACGCAGTCCTTCCAGAAAAATGCGGCTTTTTTTGTGATTGTTTCGGGCAAAAGTCCTTGATTATGCGGCATGTTTTCTTAAAAAGTGCGATGAAAAATGCGGGATATTTATGCAATTTTATGCGATGAAATTGCGGGAACTTGCAAAAACTGCGGTTTGATGAAAAAGAGAAAAAAAGCACTACATCACAGAAAGTGCTGGGAATATTTAAGTTCGCATCTTGTTTTATTGAAGACCTTAATAAACACACGGCTCAAATTTACAAAACATTGAGTCAAACAAGTTCTGTAGCTTTACAAAAGGAATATGCTACAACTTGAAAAATGAATAAATAACTTCCTGTTTTACAGAGGTAGCTTTACAAAACAGACATTTGAGTGCTTCCAGTGCACAAAGTGCAATCTCTTAAAGGGCTAGTTCATCCAAAAATGTAAATTCTGTCATTAATGACGTCCCCTCACGTCGTTGGACACCCGTCAGACCTCCGTTCGTCTCTAAATAACGACTTATATAGTGATGACCGATTTCAAAACACAGCATCATGATGCTATGAATCAGTGAGTCGATTCATGATTCGAACCGCTGAATCGACTCACTGATTCATAACGCTTCAAACCGCTGAATCGACTCACTGATTCATAACGATCCAAACCGCTGAATCGACTCACTGATTCATAACGATCCAAACCGCTGAATAGACTCACTGATTCATAACGCTTCAAACCGCTGAATCGACTCACTGATTCATAACGATCCAAACCGCTGAATCGACTCACTGATTCATAACGATCCAAACCGCTGAATCGACTCACTGATTCATAACGCTTCAAACCGCTGAATCGACTCACTGATTCATAATGCTCCAAACCGCTGAATCGACTCACTGATTCATAACGCTCCAAACCGCTGAATCGACTCACTGATTCATAACGCTCCAAACCGCTGAATTGACTCACTGATTCATAACGCTCCAAACCGCTGAATTGACTCACTGATTCATAACGCTCCAAACCGCTGAATTGACTCACTGATTCATAACGCTCTGAAGCTTCATGATGCTGTTCTGAAATCGGTCATCACACGGGAAACTGCTTTGCTCTTTTGCTGTTATTTTTGTTGGCCAATGGGAGTTTGTGCTTCATCATGGTTTCACTGATATCTATGGTTTCACTGATATCTATGGTTTCTCCACGGGGTTTGCAGCTTTTCGATGACGTTCGCGTCGGGTAATTACGTCACTTCAAAGCGTTCCCATGGCAACAGGGGGAAATGGCGGCTCTTGTGTGAAGTAAACTAACATTTTTCAACTTTCTGCTAATATATATATGTGACTTTTTTTGCAACGAAAATGCGTGGATTATGAAATCATGCTAGCCCCGCATATTTTGTCCGCGGAAATAGGCAATTTATGCGGCGAAAGTGCGGCGTATTTGAAAAGATGCGGCCCCCCGCATAAATATGCGGACTTTGGCTGATTATGCGTTAAATCACGAGATCGCATAATCACGTTTTTCTGGAGGGACTGATAACGTGTTCTTTCCTGGAAGAAAACAAGACACAACAACTTTGTTCATACATTGAAACTCATTGTTTCTTCACTATAGAACAGGAAGTTGAAATCATTCATTAAAACACATTTGGATCATTTTGGCGTTTCCTCCTGCTGGACTGAAGGCCCAACTCCCCTGTCCTGCACACATTATTTATCGTATTTAAACAGCCTTGGTTAAAATCAGTCCAAATAAACCATTCCATTCCCCACGTCAAGCCGGATCCCTCCCACACCTGAAGGTCAGACGACTCCGAGAGGCCACGGACAAGCAAATATTATGAGGAAACAAGAGCCTCATGGGATCATGGGATGGACGATGCGAAGCCTCACCCACAGCGGTCGCTCATCGAGTAAAGCGTTCACGCAGACATTCTTCTAGGGCTCTTAAAATAGACTGTTAGTGTTTTGTCTGAGTATGAGAGGAAAGAACATGTTGATATATTGGGTCTCAAATGCATTTAGAAAAATCTCCCAAGGCCCATCTGTTATTCAAACCAGACTCCAGCGCGCTCCCTTATTAACGGAAACAATTACACTGAACAAAGGCTCTGAACAACTGTTTAGCCTAGAGGTTTAGTTGATCTATACTCTCATCACACCGCTAAATCAAACTTAGACGAACTTCTCCTTTCTGCTTCACATGATCGGAAACATCATCTAAAGTAAACAAATGACAAAACCATCAACACATCTGATGCAACGTCAGGCCTTAGGCACAAAACATACTTTATGCAAATACATGAATGCAAACACTTCTAGCTATGCAAGTGCAAATTTCACAAACATATTGGAGATTATACTGTAGCACACCATCCATCCCAATCAGGCATACCATTATGACCGATCCTAATATTGTGTTGGTCCCCCATCGAGGCATGGACTCCTCTAGACCCCTGAAGGTGTGCTGTGGGATCTGGCACCAAGATGTTAGCAGCAGATCCTTTAAGTCCTGTAAGTTGCGAGGTGGGGCCTCCATGGATCGGACTTGTTTGTTCAGCTCATCTCACAGATGCTCGATTGGATTGAGATCAACGCCTCAAACTCGTTGTTGTGCTCCTCAAAGCATTCCTGAAGCATTTGTGCTTTGTGGCGGCGCATTATCTGCTGAAAGAGCCACAGCCACAGGGAATACCGTTCCCATGAGAGGCTGGACATGGGCTCAACAATGCTTAGGTAGGTGGGACGTGTCAAAGTCACATCCACATGGATGGAGTACCCAAGGTTTCCCAGCAGAACATTGCCCAAAGCATCACTGCCTCCGCCGCCACGCCTTCTTCCCATAGTGCACCTGGTGCCATGTGTTCCCCAGGTAAGCCCCGCACACACACCCGGCCATCCACGTGATGTAGAAGAACACGTGATCATCAGACCAGGCCACCTTCTTCCATTGCTCCGTGGTCCAGTTCTGATGCTCGTGCCACTGTTGGTGCTTTAGGCGGTGGACAGGGGTCAGCATGGGCACCCTGACTGGTCAGCGGCTGTGCCGCCCCATACGCCACAAACTGAGATGCTCTGTGTATTCTGAGCCCTTTCTATCAGAACCAGCATTAACTTCTGGAGCAGTTTGAGCTCCAGTAGCTCGTCTGTTTGATCGGCCCACACGGGCCAGCCTTCGCTCCACACGTGCATCAATGAGCCTCGGCCGCCCATGACCCTGTGGCCGGTTCTCCACTGCTCCTTCCTTGGAGCACTTTTGATAGAGACTGACCACTGCAGACCGGGAACACCCCACAAGAGCTGCAGTTCTGGAGATGCTCTGACCCAGTCGTCTAGCCGTCACAATCTGGCCCAAACTCGCTCAAATCCTTACACTTGCCCATTTTTCCTGCTTCTAACACATCAACTCTGAGGACAAAGTGTTCACTTGCTGCCTAATATATCCCACCCACTAACAGAGATCATCAGTGTTATTCACTTCACCGGTCATAATGTTATGCCTGATCGGTGTATAGCCAATAATCATAAAAAATTGCATATATTTATTTTTATATATATAACAAAGATACATCTTTGTTATATATAAAAATAAATATATGCAATTTTTTTTATAAATTAGGTGTATTTAAGTTTATTTAGTAGTTATTTACACATTTAAATTGAAAAGAAAAGCCGTGCTTCATAGTTGACCTCAAAAGGAAAATCTGACCATAATTAGTATTATACATATTAAACTCTTGCAGGTCAACTGTCAGTGTAATATTTGCTCAGCAAGAACGTTTTCTTCACAGTTATTTAAACTTTAAACATAATAGTTTCGTTCCTTGAGGTTTGTCACTGCCACAGTAATGCAAGCGAGCATGTTAAGTATGTAGAACGGAACTGATTGCTTGCAATGTTTTGAACAAACATTCGTGTGTGTGTGTGTGTGTGTTATAGAGTACGTTCTGACCTTACTCATCTCTCAAAGAGCCGATCCCAGAGTCTGGGACTCCCAGACAAAGGCGGCTCTGTGGTGCAGCGTCTGGCCCGTGACCATGGCAATATCAACACTTCACCATCGCTCCAAAAGCAACACGGGCAGCTGCCCCGTCTCAAGCTCACCGAGCGATGAGATTAACAGCAGGTTCCCGATGACAAAGGATCTGTCCTAATGCACAGAGGCATGCTGGGAAACCGGAGGCAGCGTCCCGGCCGGATCAGAGCGGTGAAGCGCTGATGCAGAGTGACTTATCTGACTGACTCCAGCCGGAAGTGCTCGGTTTGTTGACGGTACGCACTTTATAGGAGGACAAATCAAGAGAATATCCATTAACCACTTCTGAAAATCTGAGAGAAGGTTCGACTTTAATTCTTTGAGAAGTTTAACACACGAGTGTCGTGTTACTCGAGTTGACAGTGACTAAGCTGCACTGTTTTATGGCCCGACGCCTTCAGCTTTTATATTCCTGATGGTAATAAACGCTGAATGTCTTTCTCTAGTGTAAGTCACACAAACAGATCCAATACCCCTGTAATATCCATCAGGACTGTAAGTAAGGGCAGAGGATTAGATTTCATGATTTGCACATTTGTTCAATTTCAAAAACAAAAAAGAAATCAAAATAAACAACAAAAATGAATAAATAAAATGCATGCATATATATTTATTAAAGGGATCCCCTGGTGTTAAGACTTGTATAGCTTAATATAACATAAATGTTGTCTCTTACTGAAATATGTAGTAGAAAACCCATGAAAGATCTACGTTATGTAAAAAATCCATTATATTTGGACAATGGGCGACGCCATTTTGTTTGCGTTCTAGGTCGATGACGTAGAATGGTTGAACTCGGCAATCAACTGTAGCTATTCTTACCACAACACAACTCGAAACATGTTTCAGAGTTAAACAAAACCAATTAATTGCATTTAAAACTCACTCAAACACACACACACACACACACTCAGCTGTAATATTATACATGAGGGTTGACTTGTCAACCCAGCACTCTGCGGCTGAATCCGAAATCGCCCCTATACCCTTAAAACCCTTTAACTGTCACCCCCCTTTTTGAGAATTCACATGAAAATGCACTATCCAAACTTAAAGGGCTGTAATTCAAGAATGCTTTGGAATATAGACCAACGTTTTTAAAGACGACACTCTGCAGATTATTGCTGAAGTGAAAGCAATTCAAAATATGAAAGTATGAAAAAGTTATGGAAGTTTAAATTTACTTTAAATGAAAAATACTGTACGAAATATTTTTTATTTCATATAAAATATATATTTTACAAAAAAGAATTTACTCTAAAATTACCATAAAATCAAAGCCATATGTCTAACCAATTTGTGTTCCAAATTTGAAGTTGATATCACAAAAATTGAAGTCCCCATGAGATTTTGTTTAGGGTGCTGTACCAAAAATAGCCACCGGGTGTCCTTCAAATTCCATTTATTGTTTTTTTTCCTGTAAATTTCTGTCCAAATAGCACTTCCATCACAAAACAGTCACCAAATATGGACCCTTGAGACTCAGACCTTTCCGACAATATGCGTTTTGTCAAGATTGGAAAAGATTTTGAATATAAAGTAGTTAAAATAATTGTTGTAATATGAAACATGACACCGCCCACTAGGGGAGAAGCCCGCTAGAATAATTTAAGAGTAACGTTTCCATGGTAACACAATGTCCGATTTCAAAACGGTTTTCACAGGATGAATTTTGAGTTTGTAAGCTTTCAAATGATACCTAATTTATGATAATTACTTAAATATATGATACGAAAAAAAGGCGATCAAAAAAAAAGCACCAGGCGTCCCGCCTGTGGGACGGTGACAGTTAAGAGGTTAAATAGGGCACTTTTTGAGTGAACAGCCATTTGTTGTGGTGTCCGAAACCATAGTGGACATGTTCGAGTGCATTCTTTCAATCCCACATTGCACCGCAATACTGAGTGTACAGCCGACGTACACACAACAGCTGTCCGACTTCACGCACTCATCAAGTGAACTGTCGCTTATTAAGGACTACAACAAACGTCTGGTAGGGACTACAACGAGTTAGTGACATCACTACCCCTAACATTTACATAACCCCGCCCCCGAGAACATGTGGAGAAGAGGAAGAGTTGCTGTAGTCGAGCTCGAGCTGTCGTCCGTCTCTCACATTTATTGATCCAGTACGAACACAAACGCTATAGCATGTCATAAAGCAAGATGACATCAGTTATAACCGTAATTACACTAAACTATCCCTGTGCTCTCTTCATCAGCAGATATTCTCTGGCTCATCTTACCCCACACCAGCGCTTTAGAGATTATCATGACACAATATGCTAATCAGTGACTGAAGATGGTTAGCTCATACATTCATCAACTATCCCTTCAGAAACGTCCCATCTCGATGAACCGTTTCAGTGTGTGTCTGTGTGAGGCTAACACAAGCTCTTGAAGCTCCGCCCTCTTCCTGAAAGGGGGCGGGGAGCAGCAGCTCATTTGCATTTAAAGGCACCCTCAAAAAGTGACAATTTTAACATGCTATAAAAACTGATCTGTGGGGTATTTTGAGCTGAAACTTCACACACACACTCGGGACATCAGAGACTTATTTAACATCTTGTAAAAAGGGGCATTATAGAAGGCATGACTTTATATTTCAGATTGTATATTTTTGGATCTATAAAATGCAGAGGACATTGGCAGTATGTTTTTTTCACATTGGATTGCTGTAAAATACTTAAAATAGGCCCAAAGAATGAATGCGAAAAAAAGTGCACTGTGTCAGAATGGCAAAAAAGTTACTCAACACTCTTAAGTAAGAGCAGATGGGTTTGTACGATTTGCGGCGAAGCATTTATGACATCCGTACGAAGCTCAAGCAGCAGTTTTGGCGCGGCGTCGCTCTCGTAAAGTGGTTTGTGCGACTGCGGCATGCGTTTCAAGCCTCGACACATCCAGGGTGCGGCTCCAGCGACCGGCCGGCTGGCACGACTCAATCCAGCGCTGAGGAAAATCTTTCTGTATGAATCAAAAGGAACCTGAGATAATTTCCCCCCGAAGCGAGCAGCCCAAATAAGGGATAATATGGATCTGGCTCTAGAGCTTTCCACTGCCAGTGTTAGTCCCTCCATCTCCCCCGTCTCAGCTGCCCGGAGAGTATAAATAACTTCCTCTGACAGGAAGAGCCATTATCTCCCAGAGGAGCTTTGCGGCGAAAGCGTCACGGTCCTGCTCGCACGGCTCCACGGGTGGATGGGGCACAAGACCACTTCAGTGGGTCAGCCAACCTCCTTTCTGAAAAAATCCAGAGGCCTATTAACACTTGCATCAGATCATGCATCTATCCGTCGTTCATCATTCAAGTCCACTGTACAGTCCCTCCAGAAAAACGTGATTATGCGATCGCGTGATTTAATGCATAATCAGCCAAAGTCTGCATATTTATGCGGGGGCCACATTTTTTCAAATACGCCGCACTTTCGCCGCATAAATTGCCTATTTCCGCGTGCAAAATATGCGGGGCTAGCATGATTTCATAATCCCCGCATTTTCGTTGCAAAAAAAGTCATATATATATTAGCAAGTTGAAAAATGTTTGTTTACTTCACACAAGAGCCGCCATTTCCCCCTGTTGCCATGGGAACGCTTTGAAGTGACGTAATTACCCGACGTGAACGTCATCGAAAAGCTGCAAACCCCGCGGAGAAACCATAGATATCGGTGAAACCATGATGAAGCGCAAACTCCCATTGGCCAACAAAAATAACAGCAAAAGAGCAAAGCAGTTTCCCGGTGGGCTGACCGATTTCAAAACACAGCATCATGAAGCTTCGAAGCGTTATGAATCAATGAGTCGATTCAGCGGTTAGGAGCGTTATGAATCAGTGAGTCGATTCAGCGGTTTGGAGCGTTATGAATCAGTGAGTCAATTCAGCGGTTTAGAACGTTATGAATCAGTGAGTCGATTCAGCGGTTTGAAGCGTTTGAAGCGTTATGAATCAGTGAGTCAATTCAGCGGTTTGAAGCGTTTGAAGCGTTATGAATCAGTGAGTCGATTCAGCGGTTTGAAGCGTTATGAATCAGTGAGTCGATTCAGCGGTTTGGAGTGTTATGAATTAGTGAGTCAATTCAGCGGTTTAGAACGTTATGAATCAGTGAGTCGATTCAGCGGTTTGAAGCGTTTGAAGCGTTATGAATCAGTGAGTCGATTCAGCGGTTTGAAGCGTTATGAATCAGTGAGTCGATTCAGCGGTTTGAAGCGTTATGAATCAGTGAGTCGATTCAGCGGTTTGAAGCGTTATGAATCAGTGAGTCGATTCAGCGGTTTGGATCACCAAAGTCACGTATTTCAGCAGTTTGACAGGCGATCCGAATCATGAATCGACTCGCTGATTCATAACGCTTCAAAGCTTCATGATGCTGTGTTTTGAAATCGGTCCAAATTGAGCCATGTGTTTATTAAGGTCTTCAATAAAACAAGATGAGAACTTAAATATTCAATTAAAAATATTAGCTTTTTTTTCTCTGTTTCATCAAACTGCAGTTTTTGCAAGTTTTATCCCATAAAATTGCATAAATATCCCGCATTTTCCATCAAATTTTTTAAGAAAACGTGCCGCATAATCAAGGATTTTTGCAACAATCACAAAAAAAAGCCGCATTTTTCTGGAAGGACTGACTGTAGGCCTGTCTTATTGTTGGGACGTCTCAAGACTAGAGTACTGACATTTTTAGAATGCACTGTTGACTGGTCCGCTGATAGACGGCTGCTGTCAAACGCTCCTGTGTGTATCCGTTTAAGCGCTCTGTGAAAAGCACCATTGATGTATGCATGTTTTTGAAGTGCTGATCATTGTAACCAATCACAGACGTGAGCGTGTGAGCACAATGGCCAATCAGAGTTGTGGACGGAGCTTGAAAGCATCACATTTTTTAAAGGTGTCATGAACTGGCTTTCTTTATACTGTTGTCTGAGGTCAACTTATGACGTTTGTCATAAATTCAGAAACATAATTAATAATAATTAATAGGTTTTCTAGGCTCATCCTCAGATTTTATGGGCGTGCCGCACTGAAGACTTGGAAGTAAACGGCCACTGCTATGATTGGATAAGATTTGTTTTTTTTATTTTTTATTACTTGGCCGGCCACACACACACACACGCATCTGGTTCACTATCTTTGTGGGGATTTTCAATAGACATAATGGTTTTTATACCGTACATACTATCCCCCTACCCCTAAACCTAACCCATCACAGGAGACATTCTGCATTTTTACATAAAAACATAATTTCGTATGTTTATGAGTCCATTTACAATGTAGGTGATCTCAGGTTTTATATCCTTGTAGACGTTGTAATGTAATATAAACAAACACACACACACACACGTTCATTTGATACTATAAATGAGCTAGAAGGAGATGACCGGTTCACGAGCAGCTTTAACTGAGGCTCTACAGCGATCACGACACATTAAAGAGCCACAAAATGGTTTACATTTCTTTAAAAATGACAATATTTTAAAGCCGAGTCCGTTTCATATAAAAAGTAACCTGCTCTGTCAGTGCATGGTCAGTGTCCTCTTTGCTCTGCGATGTGTTTTTCACTGCGTGAGAACGTGTGTGTGTGGTGTGAGAGCGCGGCTTGTCGGACATAGCAACAGTAACTAAAGGGGGCGGGTCTTTGCGAACGGTCAATTGGAGGGGTTTTGTTGTGCATACCTGGCAACCCCGTTCCTCGGTTCAGCCTTCGAAGTGCGCACCCTTCACTTTGGGACACAGCTATTGTGAAATGTAATTTATTCCTGCGATCAAAGCTGAATATATCATCATTACTCCATTGACTCAATCTCATATGATGATTTGAAACATTTATGAATATTACATGAACATTGAATATGAATGAATATTGGTGTTCAAACAACAGACATTTTTCCAAAATATCTTGAGTAAATGATGACGGAATGACATTTTTGCTCTCTCAATCCACCTCTTTTTGTCTTCGGTCATTATGTAATGACGTGTGCATGGCATGCGAGGCCACTCTTTCCACTCGATGCCCAGCGGACAGCCAAGCCACAACCCCATAAAAGGCCTTTTGTGGTGAAGCAGCAGATAACAACAGACATGTACATCCTGATATCCCGACATCCCACGCTTTCCGCTCCTGTCACTATACATTACACACGATTGAGCCCTGGATGTGTAGTCGCCACAGGTCAAACTAGATCAGCACCAACTCGCCCATGAGCGAACATACGGTTATTACCTTCAAGCAGCACTAACTGTTCTTGAGGAAGGCCTTGCCAGCATCTCCTCACTTGATGCACTCCAGCCAGTGCAGACTGCCAGATCTGAGCTCAGATTGATGGCCGCAGTGCGTCCAGACAGATATTCCTGGAGTTTGAGTGTTAAGAGTGCAGCTGGCGCACTCGAGCTCCTGTGCTCCGGATTCATCTCCATCGCAGATGATACATAACGTCCCTCAGAGGCCGGTTGCATGTGGACGCCAGGTGAAAGACCTGCGTTTGGGGGCCGTTCAGGGACATGGAGATCAATGGGAAATGAACTGAACTGATGGGAGAGGCTTTCTTGGCAAATAATATATCCGGCAACCAAACACATTAACTTTGTGTCTTACTTGGACTTTATATACATTTCCTGTGGCCGCATGCCTTTCCTGGTGGATATCCTTTGGTAATATAACAGGGTTTCTGCAGGTTTCACCAAGTCAAATTTAAGACTTAAATTTCATTCATAATGGTCTTAAAAATGTCTTAAGACCGATAAAGGAAATGCAGTCACAAAATTACTTGCAAAGTAAATTTATTTACTCAAATTGAACAAATCGATAAACTTGCACTTCCCCATAGCTCAATCCCACCAGGATATTTTTTGAGATCAAAATGACTGAATTTGGGGTTGTAATTTCCAGAATTTCATAATTAGGATACCAAATTTACTGTATTAGGTATTATGTTCGATTCACAATAGTCACACATGACAATAGAATAAACAAAATGCATAAATCTTGTTTATTTTGGCATCTTGCCATTATTTTGCGGTGAAATTACGAATTATGCAAGAACTCAAAATGCATTGTTGATTTTTTTATTGTATTTAGTAATCGCGGAAATGCGAAAAATTACTATTATCTGAAGAATAAAATCAGTTTTATGTGTCTGTGGTACAATCCGAAAGAGACTCGCACCAATAACACGAAAGCTGATTGGCTGCATTATAAGATACATGTTGGTCTCATTTGTAGTCATAATACAGCAAACTATATTTGGACTAGCGAAAGAAAGAACTACAATACCCAGAATTAAAAAACATTCTAAAGCGCTGCGGGAGCGTTTCAGTGAGCATTAGAGGTAGCGCTACATGGGCGTAGGAAAATTAAGAGCCGTTTGAAATTATTTTAGACCTAGAACTCAATACTTCAGCAAATTTAAGACTTAAGGCCAAAATTTTGAAATTATAGACTTTTTAAGACCCTGCGGAAACCCTGTATAACCACTAATGTGCTAATATTAAAATAAATATGTGATATTAAAGATTAAAAGTCAACATGCAACTCATTTTGTGTCCATGTACATGTAGTAAAAATAAAAATTGCAAGCCAGGACTTGATTTTTGCCATTGGGAATTAGTGAGAACAGAAAGGAGACAGACATAAGAAATGTTTGCATTGCCCATAGCCTTATGTGACGTCAGCCAGTGTGTGAAAAAAAATAATATTACCCCATAATTTACTCACCCTCAAGCCATCCTAGGTGTGTATGACTTTCTTCTTTCAGCCAAACACAATCAGAGTTATTTTAAATATTATCATGGCTCTTCCCAGCTTTGTAATGGCTCCAAAAAGTGCATCTATCCATCATAAAAGTAATCCATATGACTCCAATGGGTTAATAATAAATGCCTGATGAAGCAAAGCAATGGGTTTGTATTGGAAATGTATTGGATCAATGAGACCAGAATACAGTCAGACCCAATGTATTATATATTTTTTGCACTCTTGAATCATTCACATTTAGACTGGGAAAATGTAAAAAGAAAACAAATCACCTTTCACAATTGACTTTAAATATCGCCATGATGGATTTACTGCATCATCAGTAGTAGATTTTAGAAGGCTTTAGAAGGTTGATTATATATACAGTGAGGGAAAATAAGTATTTGAACACCCTGCTATTTTGCAAGTTCTCCCACTTGGAAATCATGGAGGGTCTGAAATTGTCATCGTAGGTGCATGTCCACTGTGAGAGACATAATCTAAATAAAAAAAATCCAGAAATCACAATGTATGATTTTTTAACTATTTATTTGTGTGATACAGCTGCAAATAAGTATTTGAACACCTGTCTATCAGCTAGAATTCTGACCCTCAAAGACCTGTTAGTCTGCCTTTAAAATGTCCACCTCCACTCCATTTATTATCCTAAATTAGATGCACCTGTTTGAGGTCGTTAGCTGCATAAAGACACCTGTCCACCCCATACAATCAGTAAGAATCCAACTACTAACATGGCCAAGACCAAAGAGCTGTCCAAAGACACTAGAGACAAAATTGTACACCTCCTCAAGGCTGGAAAGGGCTACGGGGAAATTGCCAAGCAGCTTGGTGAAAAAAGGTCCACTGTTGGAGCAATCATTAGAAAATGGAAGAAGGTGATTTTTAAAAATCCGATATATTGGCGCTGTGTCGGCCTTAAAAATCCTTTATCGGTCGGGCTCTACTCAATAGCGCTTAAAGCGTCACATTTTTAAAATATCAGTACCGACCTGGTATCGCAGTCAGTACTTTTGACAAAACTACACTGGATGAAGTCATATGAATTACTTTTATGATCGATAGATGCGCTTTTTGGAGCTTCAAAAACCCACTATTCGATGCCATTACAAAACTGGGAAGAGCCATGATATTATTTAACATAACTCTGTGTTTGGCTGAAAGAAGAATGTCATAAACACCTAGCATGGCTTGAGGGGCGAGTAAATGATTGGATAATTTTCATTTTTGGGTGAAGCATTCCTTTAATCTGGTCAATAAAAGGACTGACAAATATTTTAGATTTTTGTCAAAGATGAGAAGGAAAATGTGCATCATGATGACAATCAAATGATTTTAATTAAAACAATGTTGACCAAAATACACATGGATCCATGAAAACGACTGCATGCATGCATGCCAGACAAGTCATTTGGCGGCCATTTTGTAAAGAAAAACGACACGCCTGCACACATACGTATACAAACGCACTCACCTATAGACTAAACGCTCAATGCATGCCGCCAACGTTCTCACAGATTCACATTTTTTAAAGTTTACATGAAGACGATAACATTATCGTTTCAAAACCTTTGCGTTCTCTAGCCACCAAACACAGATGACGTACAAATGAACGTCCAGAATGCATTAAAAGTTTTCTATGTTGGTTGAAAATGGTATTGTGTAAGTGGCCCCAAAGTAAATCACTAATGATTTTTCACAATGGAAATTAAATCAATAAAACTTATTGTCCAGCTAAAGTAAGTTTTTCTAGACAAAATCTCTCTTCCATTCATTTCCTAATATCCCTGTAAAGGTGCTTTGTTTCTGTATTGTAAAAAGTGCTACATAAATGATGACTTGACTTTTCTCCATTGGAAATGTATTGGATCAATGAGACCAGAATACAGTCAGACCCAATAGATGATAGAGTCTTTGCACTCTTGAATCATTCACATTTAGACCAGGAACATGTCAAAAGAAAATCCACATTTCACAATTGACTTTAAGCATCGCTGCTCAAAAATATGAAATAGGTGAGAGAGAAACAGGGCCGACGTTAACATGGCATCGTGCCATCCCGTATCATCACCCAACGGCCTGATGGCACTCCACAGACAACATGCTGAGAATGCACAGAGCACATATAGAACAAAACGTCTCTCACGCACCCATTACTGACATTTAAAGGGCCCTTGAAAGTTTGCATGGCATGTTAGGTGACACTCACTTTGGAGATGGTGAGAGGCATGCTGAAGTCCTTGCCACCCTGAAGTCTGAAGCCCCAGGGGGAAGGTCCCATCAAGGACACGCTGTAGTTGTTGCTCATGGTAGACGGGGTCACTGTCGCAGGGAGGCCGAAGTTCTGCCAAAGTCCAATTCACAGCCTGAGAAACAAGAGCAAAGAGCAAAGACTTGTTGTTGTTGTTACAGGAGGAGACAAAACATGATCTACTGACGTCTGTGACAGCTAAACACGTTCGGCAACTTTAGACAAACGCCTCGCCTGGGAAGCATCACAGGAAGTTATTATCCAGTTGTCTTATGTATATATAAATATACAAAAAAAAGTATATTTATTTGTTTTCTTAGTTATTTATTATGTATATATAATACATAATACAAACAAATATAAAATAAAATGTATATAATTTTTTTATTTGTTTGCTTATATATACACAGAAAAGCAAACAAATAAATAGAAATTATATATTATTTATTTTATGTTTACATACACGCATAACACAACATACAGACATTTATCACACACACACACACACAAATATAAATATATACATATATACACCAATCAGGCATAACATTATGACTGGTGAAGTGAATAACACTGATCTCTGTTAGTGGGTGGGATATATTAGGCAGCAAGTGAACATGTTGTCCTCAGAGTTGATGTGTTAGAAGCAGGAAAAATGGGCAAGCGTAAGGATTTCAGCGAGTTTGGGCCAGATTGTGACGGCTAGACGACTGGGTCAGAGCATCTCCAAAACTGCAGCTCTTGTGGGGTGTTCCCGGTCTGCAGTGGTCAGTCTCTATCAAAAGTGCTCCAAGGAAGGACCAGTGGAGAACCGGCCACAGGGTCATGGGCGGCCGAGGCTCATTGATGCACGTGTGGAGCGAAGGCTGGCCCGTGTGGGCCGATCAAACAGACGAGCTACTGGAGCTCAAACTGCTCCAGAAGTTAATGCTGGTTCTGATAGAAAGGGCTCAGAATACACAGAGCATCTCAGTTTGTGGCGTATGGGGCGGCTCAGCCGCTGACCAGTCAGGGTGCCCATGCTGACCCCTGTCCACCGCCCAAAGCACCAACAGTGACACGAGCATCAGAACTGGACCACGGAGCAATGGAAGAAGGTGGCCTGGTCTGATGATCACGTGTTCTTCTACATCACGTGGATGGCCGGGTGCGTGTGCGTGGCTTACCTGGGGAACATATGGCACCAGGTGCACAAACAAGTCCCACCTCGCAACTTACAGGACATAAAGGATCTGCTGCTAACATCTTGGTGCCAGATACCACAGCACACCTTCAGGGGTCTAGTGGAGTCCATGCCTCGACGGGTCAGCAAAAGGAGGACCAACACAATTATAGGAAGGTGGTCATAATGTTATGCCTGATAGGTGTGCGGACTGGACAATGTAACCGGTTTCTAAATAAATCCATGGACAAGATGGTCCATAGTCCAAACTTATCTCATAAGCACCGATAAAACAAGAGAGCAATCTCTATTTATATAAACATGACAAGATCTCCGTGTGCACAGGCCAGTATTTTAAGAGCTCGCGGGTGAGCTCCACAGTTGTGGTCGAGGTAAAACCCAGTAAAATCCAGCACAAGCCAAATAGAAACATTCCAGAGGAGCGGATTAGACTCCGGGGGTCTCGCTCGGGAATGTCCCGCGGCCACAACGGGCCGAAATGCTTTTAGAAGTTAAAAGCGATGTCATTCACCTGCTCTCATGCCTTTTAAAACCTCAAAATATTCCAATATTTCAAACTGATCTGGTTCATTCCACACCCTCAAAACAGATCTCCTTCATATCGGCCAAACGCTCGGACACAGTGTTGCGGTTTATTTATATCACGCTGTGGATTTTCCATGACCTGTTATAAACTGGACATACCGTATGGGAAGACGAGGATCAATGAAAGTCAGTGTGGATGACAACAAAGCCAGGATGCCAACATTAGCATTCCCAGCCATCTGTTTTCCCAGCTAACAGTTGCAATGAGAACCTCACCCGTCGCTCAAAGATGAGTGTGCCTCACGTTATCTGTGTGACTGTGGAGTTAGTCAAGCTGATGCAACGCTCCTCTGGAAGCACTGAGGGTGCGGTTATACAGAACAACATGTATTGAGAACATCCTGAATAAAGAGAATGAATGTTTTTCCACGCCTGAAGCCACTAGGGGTGTCTGTGCGTGTGTGTGTCTGTGTGTGTGTGCCTGTGTGTGTCTGTGTGTGCCTGTGTGTGTCTGTGCGTGCGTGCGTGTCTGTGTGTGTCTGTGTGTGCGTGCGTGTCTGTCTGTGTGCGTGTGTGTGTGTGTGTGTGTGTCTGTCTGTGTGCGTGTGTGTCTGTGTGCCTGTCTGTGTGCCTGTCTGTGTGCGTGCGTGCGTGTCTGTGTGGGCGTGTGTGTCTGTGTCTGTGTGTGCCTTGTGCGTGCGCGTGCGTTTGTGTGTGCGTGTGTGTGTGTGTCTGTCTGTGTGCGTGTGCGTGTCTGTGTGTCTGTCTGTGTGCGTGTGCGTGTCTGTGTGTCTGTCTGTGTGCGTGCGTGTGTGTGTCTGTCTGTCTGCGTGCGTGTGTGCGTGTCTGTGTGTCTGTCTGTGTGCGTGTGTGTGTGTGTGTGTGTGTCTGTCTGTGTGCGTGTGTGTCTGTGTGCCTGTCTGTGTGCGTGTGTGTCTGTCTGTGTGCGTGCGTGCGTGTCTGTGTGCCTGTCTGTGTGCGCGTGTGTGTGTGTCTGTCTGTCTGTCTGTGTACGTGTGTGTGTGTGTGTCTGTCTGTGTGCGTGTGTGTGTGTGTGTCTGTCTGTGTGCGTGTCTGTCTGTGCGCGTCTGTGCGCGTGTGTGTCTGTGTGTGTGTGCGTGTGTCTGTCTGTGTGTGCGTGTCTGTGTGCGTCTGTGTGCGTCACAGGCTTCATATCGGGTACATTTACTCATCTTCTCTAATCTAGATCAACAATAGTATTGTGATTCACACAGAGTTAGAATAACTTTGTCAAAGTCTCCATGAGTTAAAGTTTCGAGCTTTGAGAGCACATGCAAGTATACTACAAAAAGCATTAACCAGATATAAAGTTTACACTTCCAGCCAAACAAAAGAATTATATAGATAACTCAACTTGTCCATAGGGGTGTATACCAATAAAATGCTCTTTAGAGTGAAGAACATCCATCTCTTTAATTATTGGCAGACTTAGGGCTCTATCACACACTCCATGGGCGTCTGGTCTGAACACCAGGTGTGATCAGGAGCATTGATGGAGCGCTGCTATTGGAGGAACTGAACACCACTGACCCACACACACCTGCTCTAAAGTCAATAGGGCAGTGTTTGTGTGTTATTTAAAGTTATTTAAAAAATTTCAGTAAAATATCCAAACACCACTAGGCCAGTGTTATATATTTAGTTCAGTTGAGTACAATATCCCAAATGTTTCCAACTATTTGTAAACGGTGAGATGCTATTTGACCCGAGGAACCGGGATGTGTGAGGGCGTGGCCTGTCGATGACATCATATCCACGTTAGTTTGCGGTTTTATTCTGCAGAAGCGCTTTCCTCTCCCTGCAGTGTGAACAAGTGTCACAGCAGCCGGCGAGAGAACGCACAGAGTAACGCCATCCCATCATCAACACACTCAGATGTGTGTAATATGATCAGCAGAGCTGCGCTACCTCACACTCATGAGCGGAGGAGCGGAAGCGGCGACTGTGGCATAATAAAAGTCCCGCTGCTCGTGAGGCGTGTGTTGCGTTCATCTTATTAACAATCGCTCCACAACACTCGGTCCTGCTCTGCTTCAGACTACAGTAACGTTAATAATCACATCAACATGATTTCTGCCCGAGTCCTGTCCCCATTCTGAGCGGAGACCACATGACCCAAGATCCTGCGCTCAAACGTGCCGACATCACTACGCCTTTGTTTTGAACAGGCGACCTCTAGCGGACGGGAAACATACATAGTGCACTTTTAAGGGCGTTACTAATATGAACCGATAGGCGGGACGCCACACACACACACACACACACACACACACACACACACACACACACACACACACACACACACACACACACACACACACACACACACACACACACACGTTTAAATATTAAAAATAAAAGAAGCGTTCAGTCTTTCCGCTCGCATGTAAATAGCGAACCCTCCATGGTGCAGCACAACTGGCTTTTAAAGGGAAAGGGAGATGAGACTCTGATTGGTTTATTGCTCGTTACACCCAAAACCCACCCATGACTCTTTAAAGGGATAGTTCACCCAAAAATGAAAATTAGCCCATGATTTACTCACCCTCAAGTCATCCAAGGTGTATATGAAATTCTTATTTCAGACGAATAAAATCAGAGTTATATTACAAAAGTCCAGGCTAATCCAAGCTTTATAGTTAATCAGTAATAGTTGCTCTGTTTTTGAAGTCCAAAAAAGTGCATCGGTCCATCATATAACTGCTCCACACGGCTCTGGGGTGTTAATAAAGGCCTTCTGAAGCGAATCGATGCGTTCGTGTAAGAAAAATATCCATATTTAAAACTTAATAAAGTAAAGTTCCAGTTAAAAGTTAAAGACTTCAACCATGTGTAGCTCTGTCATTTTGTCAGATTCAAACAAATCATACATCATTTCGAAGGGTTTTTTTATAATAGAGAATGAGTTTTTGAAAATTAGCTCATTGCAATTTTGATTTTGTCAGCAACGGGTCACATATGATCTGCCAGTCACGGTTGATTTTCTTATGATGCAAACAAGTACGACGTGACGCCAAAGAGGCACGGCCTGGAAAACGGACAGCCTGGCGTGTCCAGCCACCCAATAAAAACAGTGCAAAACGTTTTATTTAGTGAAATAAAGCAACTGTACATTTCTGATTACCAACACAGGTTTCATAGAAGAACCATTTTAGGTTCCCCAACAAACCTCGAAGTACCCGAACCCTAAAAATCAAACTTTTTTCCTTGGAAATTCTCCATTTTTAAGAGTGAATATTAGCTTAAGATCAAAGCCAAACATCACATTGGCCTACGACTTTACGGAAAGTTCCATTAAATTGAGGAATTACCTAATTCTACATCCATCCAAGCACTAAAACAACACGCATATGACAGCCGTTAAATCCCTGCATGTGTAGACAGGGTTGAGCTACCGAGCCATAGGTGGTAATTTAGGAATTTATTATTATGCCAAGACATAAAGAAACAGGGCTGGACTTTCAGAGCAACCAACACTTGACAGTTTAATGCTTAGCCACTGATCTCTGAACCTAGAAACGACCAAACCTTCCCAGGCGCTGATAGCCGGTTGGGTTGTCATCTGGGAAAGCATTCGGAGCGTCCCTGTAAAACACAGGTGTGCTTTTGTAATGCTGACCAACTAATGATTATCCTTTACGGCGAGTTTCATTGGTTCTCTTATGTAACAGGAATGCGCCTGGACAAAACGTCCTTGTGTTTTACTAGACTATAACCGACTTATTATTAAAGAATCCCAATGCTGAGCCTACAGACCCCACCTGCAGACCGGAGACACGGAGCCGCACCCGGCCCGGGTTCTGTTCAGGCGTGCTGGGTCACGTCTCAATCCGGTCTATTGGGCACGGGCCAGTTTAGCGGGGGGTTGGCTTGGCACAGTGCGTTTCTATCGGACCTACATTCTGGGAAATATCATATTTCTGATCGAGCACTTCCCCAAACGTCCCCTCATCAAGTTTACTTCACTTCTGGGGCCAATTTCGTAACAAAATATAGTATGTGCAAGCATACAACTCACTTTTAACACTAACTGTTTAGGGTCACTGACCGGTTAGCCATCTGGAACCACCAAAAATACATTAAATTACTGTTAATTTATGTTCATAGTGCATTTAACCTCCTGGACGTCGTACGAGGACATTATATTTGAGCGAATTTCTCTGACACCATCAAAGTTGGGATGTCCTGTAAAGAGATACCATTTGTTTTGAGGTTTCACCAGGACAAGGACGACTCCTTGGTCTTTAAAAATGATCAAATTTGGCACACTTATGGAAATATTTTGTAATATTCTGTATTTATCATTGTCAAGTTGTTTGTTATGAATCAACATCTCAGGAAAATGGGGTTTCTAATCAAAAATATTAAAAACTATGGCATTGATTTCATACTCAAGAGACACCGGGACTTGAATCATGTTTATCAGGCATTCTGGGAGACAGGGAAAGACATTACATATCAATATTCCAATGAAATATTAGATATTATTATGGAACTAGTATTACACTTCGTATAGATACATGACATTGAATGGGAAACCCCATGTATGGCTATTTTACCCACATATTGCATAAAGTAAGTCCTGTGTAAAGACATAGCATAACATATGATTAAAATATTAAAGAAATCAATTCGTTTCTTATGCTCTAAACAATGTAATGACATGAAAAATACTAAATTCAAGTCTATTTCCACTTAAAATGTGTAATTCTCGAGCCTCAAATGTCTCTTATTCCGCATGTAACATCAGTTTTAGAGCAGAACTACATCAAAATGACCACAAACTCCCATCATGAGGACAAATAAACAAGTTCACACACATTAAGTAAGAACTTTTTACTGTGTGTCATTGTTTAAAACAGCAACTCTCAAGGACAACATGACAGGAGAATGACACTTCTTCACAATCAAATCTCTACACAATAATGTGTAACTTATTAAGTACATCCAGTGCTGAAATAACTGTATATTTGCTTATTTAACGCTATATTGACACACCCTGAGAGCAAAACCACTTCCTCATCGAGTCAATCACGAACCGCTTTAACTTTCAAACCTGACACGGCGCCAAAAAAAATAACCGTCAAACTTCATTCAAAAGTTAACCGTCACCCACAGACGAATACATACACATTGTGTTTTAATTATTAATAATTTTTTTTTTTTACGATATAAATCATCTTTGTAATATCTGAAACTAACGGATCAGATTAAGGAGGTTTTTTTGTGTTTTTTTTTCCTTTACGCGATTTGCAACATTGTAAAGTCGTCTCGCGCCGCGTCCACGAAAAAGTCCCGAGAACGCGCACCGACACGCGGGTTCATGTCACTCACCTCTGATGTGCTGTGGAGCCGCTGTGGAGTCAAACTGTGAGTGAGCAAGAGAAAGCAAACGACTTTAGCAACTCTCCAGCCACTGTCTGACTGACTTCCGCCCCTTTAACACACGCTGGAGGAAATTCCCTGCGCGCACTGACGCACTGACGTCACCGGCGCGATGATTGACAGCCCGAGACTGACTGACAGCACATATGGGGAATAGATATAGAGTTATTATCTTATTATTAGTAGTAGTATCTCCATTTTTCTTTTCCTTTCTGTAATCCTCATTATGTAACTATTGATTTTACCTCATTTGTCAACTATACACACATATAAAAGTATATGTTCTGCCTCTTTTCACTTAATTTATAAGCATTTTGCACTGTTTTTATGTATGCAGCTCAATACTTTTTGGGGTTTTCATGCTCACTAATTTCATATGACAAGAAATGCAGTTTAGTGGTCATTTTACACTTTTCATGTATATTATGATTGTGGTTATAAGCAAAAATACGGCTTGTCCACAAATTTTTACATTAAAGGCACCATATGTAATATATTTTGTTAAAATATCCAAAAAAACACTACAACTATGTTATATATTTGACTTGTGGACGTACATTATCCCAAATGTTTCCAATAATGTTTAAATACAGAGAAATAAGCAGGATAAGAACCGTGTCCGTGCCACGCCTATGACATCATAAAAAATAATAATTAAAAAACGGTCAAATGACTGCAGCTACGGCTGCCAAACCAAACCATAAAATTAAAGTAAAATATATTAATGTAAATAAGGAAAAATCTGTAAAATAAACTTTTAATGTAAATTTCTACAGTTTTTGCACTTTATTTGAATTAAGATATTTTACTTAAATTTCACGTTTTTTGTTAGGCAGCCATTTTTAACGATTTTTATTTTTACAGTGTAAATATACAACTAATAAGATTTACTTTAAACTTACAAAAAAAAATGTTAAATTGCTAGTATGGACATAAACCTTTAATATAATGTGCTAAATATTTTATTACAGATTATTTCTGTAATTTTACATACATTTGTATATTGTATAAATAATACAGTAATTTCCCTGTATAAAAACTGGGAATTACTGTAATTTGTCATTATTAATGATATAATTCTTAAAATAACGGTCAAGTTGTTTATTTACAGATATTGTTTGTAATTTTACATAGTTTTAAACATGATTCAAAATTACAATAAAATACTGTAAAACATTTAGAGTTATTTTCCATAAAATTTGGATTTTTTTTTTTACAGTGTACCCGCATTACCCTCGATTTTTTATTTATTTGTATAAAATAGTTTTTTTTTTTGTAGAAACCATGGAAACACCAAAGACGCTTTAACATAAAGTGTTGATTATAGGATTATATTCAGATGGTGAGATCACTGTAGCCGATCACACACATGTTGAGCGCATGAATGCAGGATTTCGTCATTACAACTCGATTTCTGCACACTAACGAATGTGTTTTCATCATAAATAACAGTGCAAACACATGTAAAAAAGAGATTTGTTGATTATTATGGGGGTTTTGGTGCGAGTCCAGAACTCAGTCGATGATAAACTCGCTGTGTTTGATTGACAGCTCCAGCGATTGTAAAGGGAGCGTGTTCTATATATAATTTAATCACAGTTTAAATAAGATTATTTTCATCTGCTAAGAGAAACAATGTGAAGTTGAGCGTTTACTCACTGGTTTGATTTACTGACACACAGACAAAGAACATCTGACTGTACATGAATCATATCAGAAATCACTGATCTCAGATCAGGCGTTAGTTTTAACACGGTTACTCACATGTTGTGGCGTTACTGTCGAGTCCATAAGTCTTGCAAAGCCTGCACTGAAATCGCGACGGATTTCCTAAAGAATCCACAGTGAAATGTAGCAAATACAAATAAATAATGCTCGACTGAGACATTGATGAAAATAAATAAGCACATTCTAGCATTAGGATCCTTTGGAAGGTCATGTTATATTTTTCTCCTCGTCATCTCACTAACACTCCAGTGGGCGGGGCCAGAGTTGGAATGATGTAGGCGTTGATCTTGTTCTTTCACCATATATTATCCTAGTCCTCATTATCATAGTCCTCCTCTGGGCTTGGTTACAATAAAAGCTGATTTTGGACTAACACAGAAATTTTTAGTTCTGAAACTTACAGGATATTCTAGTATGATAACCTCTTATGTCAAAAGCTCAAGGAAAATTGGATTTTTCAGTTCATGACCCCTTTTTACTGTATTTTTAGGCGTACGCGAGGGTCAGAGTATCACTCTAAACATTTTTGGGTTAAAAACAACCCAAGTTGGGTTGAAAATGGACAAACCCAGCAATTGTGTTGTTTTAACCCAGGGATTGATTGGGTTGTTTTAACCCAGTGAATGGGTTGTTTTAACCCAGCGATTGGGTTGTTTTAACCCAGCGATTGGGTTGTTTTAACCCAGCGATTGATTGGGTTGTTTTAACCCAGCGATTGGGTTGTTTTAACCCAGCGATTGATTGGGTTGTTTTAACCCAGCGATTGGGTTGTTTTAACCCAGCGATTGATTGGGTTGTTTTAACTCAGTGAATGGGTTGTTTTAACCCAGCGATTGATTGGGTTGTTTTAACCCAGCGATTGATTGGGTTGTTTTGAACCAGCGATTGATTGGGTTGTTTTAACCAAGTGAATGGGTTGTTTTAACCCAGAGATTGATTGGGTTGTTTTAACCCAGTGAATGGGTTGTTTTAACCCAGAGATTGGGTTGTTTTAACCCAGCGATTGATTGGGTTGTTTTAACCCAGCGATTGGGTTGTTTTAACTCAGCGATTGATTGGGTTGTTTTAACCCAGCGATTGATTGGGTTGTTTTAACCCAGAGATTGATTGGGTTGTTTTAACCCAGAGATTGATTGGGTTGTTTTAACCCAGCGATTGATTGGGTTGTTTTTACCCAGCGATTGATTGGGTTGTTTTAACCCAGAGATTGATTGGGTTGTTTTAACCCAGTGAATGGGTTGTTTTAACCCAGCGATTGGGTTGTTTTAACCCAGAGATTGATTGGGTTGTTTTAACCCAGCGATTGGGTTGTTTTAACCCAGCGATTGATTGGGTTGTTTTAACCCAGAGATTGATTGGGTTGTTTTAACCCAGTGAATGGGTTGTTTTAACCCAGCGATTGGGTTGTTTTAACCCAGAGATTGATTGGGTTGTTTTAACCCAGTGAATGGGTTGTTTTAACCCAGCGATTGGGTTGTTTTAACCCAGCGATTGATTGGGTTGTTTTAACCCAGCGATTGATTGGGTTGTTTTAACTCAGTGAATGGGTTGTTTTAACCCAGCGATTGGGTTGTTTTAACCCAGCGATTGATTGGGTTGTTTTAACCCAGTGAATGGGTTGTTTTAACCCAGCGATTGGGTTGTTTTAACCCAGTGAATGGGTTGTTTTAACCCAGCGATTGGGTTGTTTTAACCCAGTGAATGGGTTGTTTTAACCCAGCGATTGGGTTGTTTTAAGCAAACATTTAACCCAACCACTGGGTTAAAACAACCCAATTGCTGGGTTTGTCCATTTTCATTTGTGCATGTGACGCAAATTTCGTCATCAGTAGTGTTCAGGGTACTGAACGCGCACCGCCGGATTTTCACGCACATTTAAATCATTTTGCAGTATTTACATGAGCTGTAACTCGTGGCGTGCATGGTGTCGAACGGCATGCGTTGCAACGCTCGCGTACACGTAAAAAAAAGAACAACGAAGTATACTTTCAGCTTGACCCCACAGCCTCCGCATGATCGGAAGAAGCGGAAGCGGTCATCTGCGGCATATTAATAAAATGAATCCCTAATAAAAGCTCCATCAAGGCGTCATCAAGCTACTCCTTTGTTTTGAATAAGCGAACTCTAGCGGAGAGAAATTACATATTGTGCCTTTAAGTAAAAATACACTTGGTTGGAAGCCAGGAGTATCTTAAAACTCTGAGATTGATCATGATTGTTCGGTAATAATCAATGAGGTCAGTTCTAAAAACAAACTTGAGTTGCTTTTATAATGCATCTCATAGGACTTTTTTTTAAACTAACTAACTAACAATAACTTTAATAAGCTGTAACAATCCAAGTGATGTCATTGCACATCTATGCCGGAGACGCCCGGCTCATGCCAGTGTTAGTGACACAATGATCAGTCTCAGCTCGAGGTGATGTCACTCTTTCCCCCATCTCAGCTTTTATAAGAGTCAACGTGCATGCCAGGAATACCAGCAAATCCATCCTAGTCGATGACAACAACTGGAAACTTGTTCATCACTGTTGTGTGTGTGATATACTGTCTGATCAGTGGTCAGGTGAAGTCTGTTTTCCATCGTTTCAAGCTGAAGAACTGACTTCATTCATTGGTCACTAGAGTACTAGTTCACATGATGTGGTCAAATACTGCCCTCTACTGGCTAAAACATACTTACAAACAACACTGCTCTTACAAAAAAATACACTTTTCTCAAATTTCGAAAAGGAATGAGTAATGAGTACAAATAAATAAAATAGATAAATAAAATAAATAAATGAAAACATGAGAAAAGTTTCCTGTTGAGCATTCTAGAGATTTGCAGAAGCGCGAAAAAATGTATATTCATGAGTCAAGAAGACCAGCGTTTACGTTTCAGCCAATCAGGGAGGTCTATTGGACGATCGTCGGTTACATAATTAATATTCATGAGCTCTCGCCTCAGATCTCTCGATCGGTATTACAAACGTTGCGTTTTGGGTCAGTGGTTTCTGGCTAATAGTCAACCTTTAAAACATCTGTATCTATGCAGCTGTGATCAAAGGTGTATGAATGCTTGGAAGATGGCAGGTTTAATCAATGATGTTCTGTGATTGAGTTTTCTTGATGAAACTTCGACGTCTCAGGCGATAAAACGCGTAGAATAACCGTTTTTTTAACCACACAGGGAAAAGACCACTACAATAAAGTACAATACAGATAACTGAATACATATTTGGGTTAAATAATTTAAGAATAGGCTACAATGTCACTTACCTCATACATTTTTTTAACGGTTTAATGACTAGCGTAACGGTTAGCATGATGCGACTAGCAGAGTTTCATATAATATTAAAATATGCCAAGAATGACAGTATGTTAACAAAAATGTACAATGGTAGTCACATAATCTTTTGCTTAGTATTTATGTTTTGTTTTCCCAGTACAAATATCTAAACATTCTTACATCAAGATACAATAATGAGAAGCAAAATAACTTGTAATATTGTTGTTCAAAATTAAGCGAGTTTATGGTTAAAACAAGAAAACATTTCTGTCAGTGACATCATATAAAAAAAAGAAAACATATCTGTTAGTGAGGTCAGAAAAATTAACTGAATTTAAAGGGAAAACTTTTTTTTTTTTTAAAGCATAAACGCAAATTATTCAGAAAAAAAGACTTAATAATATCTTAAGTCAATTTGCTTCCTGATTAAATGTGTCTTGACTTAAAAATGTTTCGATATAGTGGAAAATACTAAGAAAATAATTTTTGCAGTGCATCTGTAAAATGTACGTAATTTTTATTTTGCAAGATTTTGCGCACAGATTTTTAAAGTAAATGTCACATATGAAATTAAGTAAACTCTACTTGTTAAGCAAAATTAACAAAGAAAATAACTAACTTTTAACTTGGCCAGTTGAGTTATTTCTTCTTAGTTGAAGTTTCCTTTGCAATACCTTTACTCAAACAATATAACACGCTTTTAAAGTGTATGCTTTACTTAGAAACATCTAAGTAAATAACACAATAGATATTGTGTATCTACATAATAAAAGTACGGCCCCTGATCACAGAGACCTGATCCATCATCGGTAACATTCGATGGATCGTTTTTGTAAATTCGTGAAAATAAATCATTAGGAATGTTTAAAAAACAGTGCACATTTCATTGTATTATAACTTTTATGTTGGTTTGGTTATTCGGCTGTTTTCTTATAAAGGTCCAGAAATGTGTGCGTGTTTTTGTGTGGCTTTTTTAACCCTTAAATGCATACTTCGGGTCTTTAGCGACCCGGGACGTCATTCACTACCCTCCTCCTCCTCATTCATTTTTTAAAAGTTAGACATCAACCTTCTTAGTATTCCTCAATCAATTCATTATAATCAATATAACAAGAAAAACTAATCAAATTATAAAAGAATGCCTGTTTTTCCATTCATTTTTTTGTACAAAATTGTATAGGGTCGCTAACGGCCCGAGGTGTGTAAGAGTACGTTTCTTTTCTTCCGCACAACAATAATTGAATCACTTGTCACTTGATGGTGGATCTGGGGTCTGTTCTTCGTACCTCGCTTAACACATCTGAGATGATTTGACTGATCCCAGATCTTTTAATCGTGATAACTGATCTCTGGCTAATTTAGTTCTTCAAACGAATTTGCGGATCGGATTTAAATATCTAGATTAAGTTATCTGAGATCACTGCGCGTTCTTGTGTTCCCTGAAGAGGGCAGATGCATCGATACTCGAAACCATGATCAGCAATGCAGTGATTGGCTGGCGTCAAGACAACGTAATGACATCATATAATTAAAAAAGCCACCTGGCAAAACACTTGGCAAATTACACAAAAAACCCCCCACGAATATCTGGAGCTTTATAAGGAAACAGCTAAACGACCAAACCAACATAAAAGTTATAATAGATCAATGATAAATGTTTTTTTTTTTTTTTTACATGATTACCAATTATTTATATTCACGATTTTATACAGTATTTGTACACCCTTTACATTTTTATTTCAATGTTGTAATTCAATTTTTAATTCAATTTGAAGCAGATAACGTGACAGTATTAAAGTTTCTTAAGGGTCAAGATCAAATTCTCTGCATCAAGCCATCCCATAATATCCGTCATCACTTAAATTAATGCACGGCTCAGATTAACTGTACAACATGTGTGCAAACCTCCAATAAAATGATACAGTAATTATTCCATCACAAATAAATCGCTCAATAAAGTGGCTGTGTCTATAGTATTATACACAACGTTATAATATTATATACATTCTCATATACATATACAATTTAAAATGTGTATATTATTATTATTTAAAATTATTATTATTGCCCCTGGTTCAGTAATGGGACAGATTTTAAGCATCACCTCAAGATGCAATCTAATCCTGTTTACATGAAATAAGCCGCTCGAGCAGGTTTAAGCTTCCGGACCTGTTGCTATGACAGCAAGTCCAGGATGAGCGTCGAAGAACCAAACAATCCAAGATCATGCCAAATCGTCAACAATCAGATCCGGCTAACTGAGTTAGCGAGGTATGAAGAACTGACCCCTGGTGAAGAAGCTGATCAAAATATTGATTTTGAAGATGTTGAAAATGATCGTTTTGAGAATATGTCGGTAGGCCTGTCGCAATATATCGATATATCACACAATATATGTACGTGAGTGACCTCAATCATTTTTTGTGATGCAATATATCGGCCATTATGTTTACATGATAATGAATGTCACCAACATTTTACTGGATTGTGCTGTCATCTTGTATGTTTTCCGTGACGGAGGCGAAAGTGGTTCTCGGGCAGTTCCTTCATACACAGAGTGGTTATCCACAGGTGGGAAAAGCCGCCATTTTAGGCGTTCTAGTGTTTTCCTGACAACTACTGACAGTTTGGAAGAATAAGCCCAAATGGACTCGATTGCCCCTGTTCCGCTGCACATATAAATGTCAACGCAGAATGACGAATGTTAAAGCCGTTTCAAAAAGGAAAATGTTTATTTACTATTTATTAATTTTTCTTATTTAGGATAATATATTTTTCCCCCTTAAATAAGCTGCGGTCAAATCACAACACAGGAACTGCTGGCACAATCAGAACTCGTTACGTATTTCTGAATGAGGGACTTCATAGAACAAGGAACTCGTCAGCCGTTTTTAGGACAGTGAGAACAGCGGTGTACAGATGAGTCAATTGTGTGAAAAATACTGTGTTTTTACACGCGAAACATGAACACATGTTATATTGCACACTGTAAACACAATCAAAGCTTCAAAAAAACACGAAGAACGGGACCTTTAAGTCAATGCAAAGATGCGAATAGACATAATAAATAGGCAATTCGCGCGAATTGAGCGGCGTGCATGACGCGTCATTCGCGTCCGGTGTGAACGCACCATCAGTCTCTTCTTCACTGCATGCGTGATCGCGTGTCTGGGTCTGAACGTAGCAACAGTGAGCATAGTAATTTTTGAATGGCATATTTATTTAATTACGTCAAAAGGCTTCGCGGTCCGGATGGATGCATCTCGCGGTCCGGATTCAGACCGGAGTCCGCTAGTTGGCGACCCTTGATATAGAACATCATTTTTAACGGTCGCAAAGTTTGTTCAAATTCAAATGTAGTACCTTGTCACAATAGTACACGATTTCAGACACAGCCATAGACTGTAAAAAAATATGGACGTAGTGTGCGTGACGTCACCCATAGGATTCTGAAGAGCAGTTCTGTCGGGTCGAGTTGGCCATCGCCATCTTGGCAGCGTCACTCCCGGATAAACAGAAAATGGGTAAAGAGGCGGGACGTGGGCAATCCACCTGTCACTCAAAGTGGCCACGCCCTTAATTATGCAGAACTTTAATGGTACGTTCACTCCGGACGCGATTTGCACGATTCGCGCGAGTGATTTACATGTTAAGTCAATGCAGAGACACGAAATGGCATTCTGCGGCGCGATTCGCGCGAATGAGACGGCGAGATTCGAATGACGCGAATTGAGCGTTTTGAACGCGCAATTCACGTGAATCGCTCAAATTGAAAAATCTGAACTTTGGCGGATATTTCGCGCCGCGTTAACCAATCACGAGCTTACTCTAGTAGTGACGCATTTAGAAGCGGAGGCAGAAATCCCAACAACAATGGAGGACAAGATAATCGTGGCCGTATGTGGATACCCGGAGCTGTATGATACATCCTATCACTATGTGAGAAGGACTAGCCGAGGAAAGGCGGGTCTCGCCGGGTAAACGAGCGCGGAATGTCACTGATCGCCTGGATCTCACAACTCCGAAAACGCCAGATAAAATGCTCAAATAGGCACTCTTTTTATAAATTAACCACAGATTTGAGGTTTAAGCAACTATATTATCGCCTGAAAAAGTCTTTAAACTACGTTTTGTCACACATTAATAGTAGCATTTTTTACAAAAAAGACGTCAAGTGACCGAGACGAGTTGGCTCATGTAGGCTCATGTAGAAGCCCCTCCCATGACGCGAATTCGCGTCTGTTGTGTAGTTGTCACACACGAATTTCACGCGCGAATGAAGCGAGTAAACTCAAAATGTTCAAGCGTCCACCTTCGCGCGATAAGCGCAAATTATTCGCGTGAATTGCGTCTGGTGTGAACGCCACATAAGGCTTTATATAATGTAACCGAATGAGTTATACAATAATTCACCCCCTCACAGTCGTCATGAAGGGAAAAATTAGCCGTATAGACCCAAAACCACAATTTGTACCAGACTGTAAACATGTTTATTCACTTCTGGAGTCTGTCTCTAGTGGCCAGTCCATGAACTGCTGTTGAAGTCACTTCCGTATCGGCTTCAGGAGAAACTGCTGGAGGAGCCGCTTGATTGGAGATGGCGAATATGAGCCAGATGCTGAATGTACTGGGACACGAGCTCTGAAGAGGACAGTGGTGATGGTGTAAAACATCTGCTCAAACTGAACCCTTACAAGCTCCAAAAGGAAACAAAATAGGCTTTATTTTATCCTTCTGTACTTGTTACACTAATTTCAGGAGAGTTTTATATTATCACGACAGGTAGAGATCCATCCCTGTTAGATATAGATCCGGGTCACTAAAGACCCAAATATGTAAGAATGATTGGCGAAAGGGTTAATGATATGATGTCATTACGTTGCTGTCTTGCCGCCACCAATCGCTGCATTGCTGATCGTGGTTTCAATACATCTGCCCTCTTCAGGGAACAACGCCCTGTAGTCTTAGATCATTTAGTCCAGATATTTTAATCCAATCCGCAAATTCGTTTGAAGAACCAAATTAGCCAGAGATCAGTTATCACGATTATAAGATCTGGGATCTGTCAAATCATCTCAGATGTGTTAAGCGAGGTACGAAGAACGGACCCCTGAGCCGCTCTAATGCTTGAGGAAACAAATGATCCAAGATCCCGATGAATTATCCTAGAAATCGAGCTGGTAAGTAGCAGCCGTAAAACAATCACAGTTCACTATTCATTTAATCTCAGTCAGTCCAATGCAATGTAACACTGTACAGGATACAACAAATCTCTGTTGCACAATTAATCTCTATAATAATGATAACATTCGGGAATGTACACAACACTCGGCCTGTTCATTGCATAACATTTGATTAGCCACAAATCAGGGGTTCAACAAACATAATATCCTCCTGGGACCCAGGAATAGACTTTTGTCCACATTATATTTTAGTGAATTGCTCTGACATCATACATGTCACATGTCACAGTCTGGGATGTCCTGTAAAGAGCACACTCGGGGCTTTGCAGAGATGCCAAATGTTTGGAGGTTTACCAGGACAACAACTTCTTCTTGGTCTTTCAAAACGGCTGACATTAATGTTTAGCACTCTTATGGAAGTATGATAATATTTTTTATTATTTATAATTTAAATCGGATTCATTTTCAAATTGTTTGTTATACATCAACATCTCAGGAAAATGTCATGGGGTTTCTAATCAAAATATGACTTTCTGTTACAAAACATGGCATTGATTTCATAAATGTCCACTGTAGTGACACCAGGACTTAAATCATGATTATCAGGCATTTTGGAGACATAACAAGTGAACAGGGAAAGAAATTACACATCAATATTTCTATGAAATATTAGATATTATTATGAAAATGTTACCAATTATTACTCCCATTATTACACTTTTATTTTCATTACATGTTGCACCAAGAACACATTAATATGCAAATTAGATGCAGTGTATTTACATTGTATTGAATGGGAAAGTCCCAGTATAGCCATTTTACCCACATATTTCATAAAGTAAAATGGTATATCAATGCATTTCATTATATCTTTCATAACATAGTTGAGAATCATCTTTAAACAAAGTTTGTTTTTAAAAAAAAACACGAAACCTAAAAATTGATTGGTGAATAAAAAAATAAATCCCATTGTTTTTGCCTATACATGCAATTTCATGTCAATTTATTTGTTGAGTCCTGGTGTCAACTACAGAGGACATATCATAACATATGAATAAAATATAATTTTTAATTATGCTCTAAACAATGTAATGACATGAAAAAAAAAACTAAATTCAAAACAACTTTTTTTTCTGGGTCCCACATATGAGCATTATGTTGCATGAATGTAAATGTGAATTTGGATCATGATGAAGATGTAGGCCACTCTTTCTTGTTATATCTTTCCTCATAGACCACTCAAATCTCACTACGAGAACGCACAGGTTTTTAGGCGTGCAAGTAATCTAGGAATGTTTTGGTTGTGGGATGACTGGGAGAACATACAGCCCAAAGCACAAGGCAAAGCTGAGAGAGAGAAAACAAGATATAGATCGGTCGCTCATATCAGACTGTGTTCACATCACTGGGATGAACTTAAAGAAATGTTCACGCGTCAATATAAGTTAAGCTCTATCCAAACTATTTGTGCCATAGCCATGTCCATTAACACAGAAAATAATCTTGACTCGTACAAAGTTAAATGTGTGGTTACAGTAAAGCACTACATGGGGCAGAAATTAAAATACAGACAAAAAGCATATCCAGGAGAACTGAATTAACATTGAACGAAGTTAAGTTGAGAAATGACGTCTTCTGTAGAGATGCTTCACAGATTATTGATGAATTGCAACATTGACACATTATTGAATCTGCATTGAACTGAAGAATGAAATTTATGTAATTTGGTAACACTTTAGAATAATGGTCCGCCATTAATAGGTAACTATGCAGGAGTAGGACTACATTAACACTTCAGCTATACTATTAACTAATATAGAAACTAATCAGCAAGTAATATCGAATTTAGAGACTCGAAGATAGTTCCTTATTAGGCAATCAATAATTAGTGACGGATATTGGCATCATTATTAAGAACTAATGGGTAACTATGACAAATTAGGAATTACTAATCACAACATTAAAGTGTCTGAGATGTGAGCAATTGTATTTTTTTGCAACAGGAAGTTGTTGTAACTCAGGCATACAATGTCCAATCTGCCCCAAGCTTCACATGTTGGATAATAGTCCTAACTTGAAGACATCTACATGCCAATATTCAGTTATAGTCATAGTGCCACCTTCTGGCAGCAGGAAGTGTGGCACATTGAAGTGACTTCGCCATATTTCTCCTATTGACCCGCTTAAATGAATGTCGCCCACTATTCACTGTTTTCTTGAGGCCACCGGGTGGCGGTGCATGTGCGAGGGCCCTTTCATCACTGCTTGCAGCTTTAATGTTCTTTATAATTTGTCAGTTAATAGTTATTAATGAGGCTAATCTAATTCAGTAATCTCCTAAATTTGATATTACTTACTGATTAGTTAAGCTTGTTTCTATATTAGTTAATAGTAGTAGCTGAAGTGTTAATGTTGTACTACTCATTAGTTCCTGCAAAGTTACCTATTAATGGCGGATCATTATTCTAAAGTGTTACCGGTAATTTCACATAATTTGACTAATAAATTAATTTTGCAACGCCGTTATTTTCTGTGAAGCTGCTTTGAAACCTGTTGCATAAAGTGATATATAAATAAATATGACCTGACTTACATATTCACATGATGGCATCACTTATATCAGTGTACTTGTATTATACAACTTCAGTGTCATGTCAATAACATGGGAAGTTTTGCATGATGCATGCACGGATGTCAGAAAGAGACTTGACATGTAGCAAAACAAACTCACAGGTGGGGCTGCACGATATTGGACAAAACGTACATTGCGATATTTTGCTTTTTTACGATATATATTGCGATATAAAAACAATTTCACCAGATGACATGAATCGCTCTATTGGAAAATAACTCTAGAATAACCGGGCTGATTTTGTCATGGAGTGAATCTGAAAAGAACATAATAAACAAATGATGCCAAGCATATCAATACAATTGACATAAGCAGTGCTTTATGTTTTTCAGGTAAATCTAACAGTATTGCAGAAATGGAATAATCAAATGTAAAACAACAGTCTTCACTCATTAACCCTTGTGCATCAATTAAAAAAAAGTTACACATAGGTCCATAGTGTTACGGTTTACGTGCAGGCAATGAGCTCACAGAGACGAGGGTATCCAGGAGAACAGGAAACATTTAATACAAAACTCAGAAACACAACGGACACGTACAACATAAACGAGAACCGACAAACACTGAGGGCAAACTGAGGGTTTAAATACACAGAGCAAATAAGGATAACGAGGTGCAGGTGGTGGACGAGACACAGGTGACTGACATGACTAATTACCCAAACTGGGGAGAAACAGAATCATAATTAAAACACACAAGACAGGGCATACATGTAACACATAGAGGACAAAAATGTCCATGTCGAAAAACTGTCATAAAAAAGTTATAGAGGTTTAAGTTTATGAAAATGATTTATGAATAATATTTTATAAAAAATATATATATTTCATGAAACATGTTGAACTCTAAAACTCTAAATCTAAAAAAGCTGTGTTCCAAATTTGAGGTTGATATCTCAAAAAATGAGCTTTCAGTCAGATTTTGTTCTTTTTCCCCATTAGATGCCAGCAAAACTCCACTGGTACACACAGCGCTTGGTTTTGTTATTTGCAGTTGAGTTTTTCTCTCTCAAATATTACAAGCACACACATGCACACCCACACTCTGACATCCACACTAACACACTCACACAGTTACAGCTGCGCAATTTATCAAATTGGCTTTATAATATGCAGAAGCAGAAAACGGGAATAAAGTGAGTATTTGCTTTATACGCCAAACCTAAAAAAAAATGGCACCATCTGGTGAAAAATAGTCAAAATTAAAATTTTTAAGCCAACAGAATGAAAGCCTATTAACAAATATTGCATTGTTTGATATTTAAATGGAAATGGGATTACAAATTGCAGTTTTAATGGGTTTCAATGGGGACATTGTTTGTCCAAAAGGGGCTGAGAGGAAGTATTTTGTGTTCTTAGTGCAAAATAGTTTTTTTTAAACGAAATGGGGGTGAAAAGTTAAAATTCCAATAAAGATACACACCTGTGGCAAATTTTATGCAGTTAGCATTAACACAGGCAAAGTTATCAAAAAAACTAAACTGAAAAAGCCAAAAATGCATAAGGATGCACAAGGGTTAAATGAAACATAACTAATATAATTAATTAATTAATTAATACATTTTATCTTTGTTAAAGCTACAAAAGTATTTTTCTCTTGGTGTTTTGTTGTTTGATCACCATTGGTGACGGGTACATTAGGCTGCTGTCCCTTTAAGACGAATGCACGGATCTAATATAAATGACACGCGTCCATCTCCCTTCTCAATTGTTTACAACACATAACCGACTGTGTCTACGAGGATGCTCGCTTCTGTGTGAATGCGTCCGTTTAAGCTCAAAAGAAAATTAAGCCAAAACCACACGCGAGTCCTCTTGCCTGACTCAACTTAAAAACACATGCAAATTATAAACGGTCACTCTATGATGGAGAAACTGTGCAATTAATCCGCGAATGACATGCGTTCTGACACGGGGTGCAGCTGACCCGTATGGATCACGACCCTTATCTCTATACTACTGACTATCGCGGATGCGCACATCACGATATCGATGCTGAAACGATATATCGTGCAGCCCTACTCACAGGAAATACTTTGGTAAAGCATGACAAGTAAAAAAAGCACAGCTCAAATAATAAATAGGGTTTTTACTGAATGATTCTGTGTTTTCATACGCCTGCTTTAAAACTCTTGCACACTGACCTGGCAGGTTTACTGGCATTTTAAAGGGTTAATTCTATAAAAATGAAAATTAGCCCATGATTTAATTTTAAAATATTAAAATAACTAGCTTCCGGTGGTCAGCAAGTCGACTTATGGCGAAAGAGTAACCCTTGATGCATGGGTATTGACGAATGCAGAAGCGCAGAGGATTAGAGTCGAATTAGAGGCTAAAACGAGAATTTTTAAAGAGAAATGGTGGAAGATTTTGATATAAGAGAAGAGGGGCTTGAGTTTGTTGCCCAGCCTGATCCACGAGAGGCGTCAAAGCTTGAGATGCCAATATATGTCGCATCAGGGGTCACTCTTTTATGATGGATGGATGCAGTATTATGATGGATGGATGCACTTTTATGATGGATGGATGCACTATTATGATGGATGGATGCACTTTTATAATGAATGGATGCACTTTTATGATGGATGGATGGATGCACTTTTATAATGGATGGATGCACTTTTATGATGGATGGATGGATGCACTTTTATGATGGATGGATGCACTTTTATAATGGATGGATGCACTTTTATGATGGATGGATGCACTTTTATGATGGATAGATGTACTTTTATGATGGATGGATGCACTTTTATGACGGATGGATGCACTTTTATAATGGATGGATGCACTTTTATGATGGATGGATGCACTTTTATGATGGATAGATGCACTTTTATGATGGATGGATGCACTTTTATAATGGATGGATGCACTTTTATGATGGATGGATGCACTTTTATGATGGATAGATACACTTTTATGATGGATGGATGCACTTTTATGATGGATAGATGCACTTTTATGATGGATGGATGCACTTTTATGATGGATAGATGCACTTTTATGATGGATAGATGCACTTGTATGATCGATGGATGGATGGATGCACTTTTATGATGGATGGATATGCACTTTTATGATGGATGGATGGATGGATGCACTTTTATGATGGATGGATGCACTATTATGATGGATGGATGCACTTTTATAATGAATGGATGCACTTTTATGATGGATGGATGGATGCACTTTTATAAAGGATGGATGCACTTTTATGATGGATGGATGGATGCACTTTTATGATGGATGGATGCACTTTTATAATGGATGGATGCACTTTTATGATGGATGGATGCACTTTTATGATGGATAGATGTACTTTTATGATGGATGGATGCACTTTTATGACGGATGGATGCACTTTTATAATGGATGGATGCACTTTTATGATGGATGGATGCACTTTTATGATGGATAGATGCACTTTTATGATGGATGGATGCACTTTTATAATGGATGGATGCACTTTTATGATGGATGGATGCACTTTTATGATGGATAGATACACTTTTATGATGGATGGATGCACTTTTATGATGGATAGATGCACTTTTATGATGGATGGATGCACTTTTATGATGGATAGATGCACTTTTATGATGGATAGATGCACTTGTATGATCGATGGATGGATGGATGCACTTTTATGATGGATGGATATGCACTTTTATGATGGATGGATGGATGGATGCACTTTTATGATGGATGGATGCACTTTTATAATGGATGGATGCACTTTTATGATGGATGGATGCACTTTTATAATGGATGGATGCACTTTTATGATGGATGGATGCACTTTTATAATGGATAGATGCACTTTTATAATGGATAGATTACACTTTTATGGACTTCAAAAACGAACCATCAAGTCAATGCCATTATAAAGCTTGGAAGAAGAATGTCATATACACTGAGGAAGACTTCAGGGTGAGTAAATCATGGGGTAATTTTCATTTTTGGGTGAACTATCCCTTTAAGTGCATTGCAATAACATTTTTGCTGTCACAATCAGGGCTTGACATTAATTCAGCAGTGCCGTGTAACACAGTCACTCCTACAAGCCACCTTTACGTGTTGAAACGGATAAATAATATATACATTTTTTGTCAAAAGTGTTGTCACAAATATTGCCTCTTTTAAATACATATCGATACTGAAATATCTGAAACGCTTCCAAGACTCATTTTCCTCAGAGTAGACACATGATATCAGCGTCTCTTTCTCTCTCTCTCTCTCTCTCTCTCTCTCTCATCTCTCCGACAGCGAGTGACACACAAACCCGCCTCCTCTCACTCCGGATGAATATTGTTGCTGTTACAGGGCTTGAACTTCGGCGTGGGATTGCCCATATTGCACATAATTTTACTCATTCCTGCAGATTTTGAGCTCACACCCAAAGTGCGACACATAAAGCCGCTCTATTTTGATGCTTGTTGCGCTTGAACAGTCAAATACACACAAAACACTGTCAAAATGTCAGTCTTGGCAAGTATTCACGAAAACCCAGTCAGTCCTGTTTTAAGAAAACAGACGTGTACAGTGTAATGGATCCATGCGTCAGGTCTTAAAGTGACAGCAGCCTAATAAACCTGCTGCCAGATTATGAGATAATAATAAGAATATCTGTATTTCCCCATGTTATCGATGTCAACGTGGCCAGTGAAAATACTGAGTGGCTACTTAGGAAAACCACTAGTCACAGTGGCTGGTAAGCAAAACGATTAATGTCAAGCCCTGGTCACATTGATTTTCTATAGTAATCAATAGAGCTCAACTTGTATTGAACCTGAAACATTGCTTTAGTGAAATGAATTCTGTCTTTCGTAAGAATGCTCTTTGCTAAAGGGCAAGTAGGTTTGGTAATAAAAATAGCAAACACAGTGGTTGTGTCACTCTCATCTACCTCTACAGTCCATGCTGTGAGTGCTGAAGTGGCGTGAAGTTGAAGCAGCTGATTATCTGCACGCAAACTAATGTTGCCCGATTGCTTTGCCAACAAAGAGGCTGATGTGAAGGTCTCAGCGGAAGACTGTGGTTCTCAAGTGTTCTGCCTCGTCTTCAGTGAAACACAAACTTAAAGAAGAGCTTCATCTGGTTCGGCCTCAGGAGAGGAATTTTTCCACGGACTCCAGAAGCTCACTGGAGCAGTTCAGGCTTTTGAGGTCCAGTATTAATTTGTCTTCTCTGCTCGGCGTTGTTTGCTGCTCCTCTGATGTGGGGCCGGTCGTGATTTGTGGCTCCTCCGTGTCTTCGTAAAAAGCCAGACCGTTGCTCAGGGGGCTCACAGAACTGCTGTCCTCCTGTTCCTCTTTGCACTCCTCTTCTTCCTCTTGTTCCCCTCCTGGAGTGTTTTTGGCCATGAGAAGCGGGACAGTGGCCATGTTGATGGACTCGGACGCCAGGTCCAGGCCATGATCCATCAAAGAGGCGCCCTCTGTGACTGCTGGCTGGGATGGACAAAACATGTACATTTATGCATGATGCTTTTAGTGTTTTACATTTAAAGCTACGCTAACTTTTGACCCTTTTTGCACAATTAATTGCAAAGAAACAGCAAGTAACACTGAGTTAAACATGACATTTTGAAGTACAAATAGTGTTTTCTTGTTCTAACGTATATAACGTAAATTTATTTTTTTACAGTGTAGCGACTGAGGCATAAAACTACTTGTTACTTGCGGAAATGGTTATAGTAATAATGTCACGCTGATGTCATGTAATAATAACGCTATTCTGCCTGGATTACTTATATGCCTTTGTTGTTTTGACTTAGAAGAGTTTTTATTTGATTTTAAGTGCACAAGTTCATAGTGTATAAATGCACAAGTGTATAAGTGCGCAAGTTCATAGTGTATAAGTGCACAGGTTCATAGTGTATAAGTGCACAGTGTATAAGTTCATAGTGCATCAGTGCACAAGTGTATAGTGTATAAGTGCACAAGTGTATAGTGTATAAGTGCACAAGTGTATAGTGTATGTGCTCAAGTGTATAGTGTATGTGCACAAGTGTATAGTGTATAAGTGCACAAGTGTATAGTGTATGTGCACAAGTGTATAGTGTATAAGTGCACAAGTGTATAGTGTATAAGTGCACAAGTGTATAGTGTATGTGCACAAGTGTATAGTGTATGTGCACAAGTGTATAGTGTATAAGTGCACAAGTGTATAGTGTATAAGTGCACAAGTGTATAGTGTATGTGCACAAGTGTATAGTGTATGTGCTCAAGTGTATAGTGTATGTGCACAAGTGTATAGTGTATAAGTGCACAAGTGTATAATGTATAAGTGCACAAGTGTATAGTGTATACGTGCACAAGTGTATAGTGTATAAGTGCACAAGTGTATAGTGTATAAGTGCACAAGTATATAGTGTATAAGTGCACAAGTGTAAAGTGTATAAGTGCACAAGTGTATAGTGTATAAGTGCTCAAGTGTATAGTGTATAAGTGCACAAGTGTATAGTGTATAAGTGCACAAGTGTATAGTGTATAAGTGCACAAGTGTATAGTGTATAAGTGCACAAGTGTATAATGTATAAGTGCACAAGTGTATAATGTATAAGTGCACAAGTGTATAGTGTATAAGTGCACAAGTGTATAGTGTATAAGTGCACAAGTGTATAGTGTATAAGTGCACAAGTGTATAATGTATAAGTGCACAAGTGTATAATGTATAAGTGGACAAGTGTATAATGTATAAGTGCACAAGTGTATAGTGTATAAGTGCACAAGTGTATAGTGTATAAGTGCACAAGTGTATAGTGTATAAGTGCACAAGTGTATAGTGTATAAGTGCACAAGTGTATAGTGTATAAGTGCACAAGTGTATAGTGTATAAGTGCACAAATTCATAGTGTATAAGTGCACAGTGTATAAGTTCATAGTGTATAAGTGCACAAGTGTATAGTGTATAAGTGCACAAGTGTATAGTGTATAAGTGCACAAGTGTATAATGTATAAGTGCACAAGTGTATAGTGTATAAGTGCACAAGTGTATAGTGTATAAGTGCACAAGTGTATAATGTATAAGTGCACAAGTGTATAGTGTATAAGTGCACAAGTGTATAGTGTATAAGTGCACAAGTGTATAGTGTATAAGTGCACAAGTGTATAGTGTATAAGTGCACAAGTGTATAGTGTATACGTGCTCAAGTGTATAGTGTATAAGCGCACAAGTGTATAGTGTATAAGTGCACAAGTGTATAGTGTATAAGTGCACAAGTGTATAGTGTATAAATGCTCAAGTGTATAGTGTATAAGTGCACAAGTGTATAGTGTATACGTGCTCAAGTGTATAGTGTATAAATGCTCAAGTGTATAGTGTATAAGTGCACAAGTGTATAGTGTATAAGTGCACAAGTGTATAGTGTATAAGTGCTCAAGTGTATAGTGTATAAGTGCTCAAGTGTATAGTGTATAAGTGCTCAAGTGTATAAGTGCTCATACATTACCTTCTCCTCACTGCGCTCTTCCTCTCTATCCTTGTTCTTAGTCTTGCCATGTTTCGTTTGCGTCTTCCTTCCTTCATCTCTCAGCAGATTAGCCGACTGTGAGCTTCTGAGGATCTGCCTCTTTTGCTCCACAGGATCTAATTCTACATCACTCCAGACCTAGAGCACATGCAAAATATACATTGACACGTTTAGCATAAAAGTCCTGCCATTTCTACTACTTTAACCACAATGAAACAATACAGTAATAGCTAGTCTGCTACTTAACAAGTAGAAATGTTGAGTTTGTACATGAGAGTTTCATGCATTCATTAGATTTGGATTAGGAGTTTCTTCAAATGTCTAGATTGAGTAGATAAGTAAATAGCATATGCAGATTTTAGCATTATAACTACAAAATGTGCATTCATAATATTGCATGATGGCAATGTGGACACATCTTGAACTAGAAGATAAAGCATTTCCAATATTCAGTCTCCTGCTAACCGTGTCTGCGGTGGACATAGAGGAGATTCGCTGGAACTTGGCCTTTGACCCTGATGACTGTCGGCTGAGCATGGGCTCTTTGAAGGACGATTCGCTGTTCGACACTGAGATGCCGTCTTTACGTGACGACTGGGCTAGGAAATGCAGACACGGCACTTTCTCAGCCAGCGTGTCTCTGTAAAGCAGAGTCAGAATCACACACTGCGTTATATGTTTTGGCACAATATTGTGTGGTTTGCTAAGGTGTTTACACTTGAATGAACCTGTATTTGGAGCGTATGATGGCGTAGATGAAGGGATTGTATATGGCTGATGCTTTGGCGATTACTGCAGGAACTGCCTTAGAATACGGAGAGAGAGCGTGGCTGTATCTGGAACATAAAAAACAACCAAAACACATCTTCATTTACAGAAGTAGCACATTACTATGGCATAGAAATTTTTATGATTTGTGGATGCACTTTTATGATGGATGGATGCACTTTTATGATGGATGGATGCACTTTTATGATGGATGGATGCACTTTAATGATGGACAGATGCACTTTTATGATGGATGGATGCACTTTTATGATGGATGGATGCATTTTTATGATAGATGGATGCACTTTTATGATGGATGGATGCACTTTTATGATGGATGGATGCACTTTTATGATGGATGGATGCACTTTTAAGATGGATGGATGCACTTTTATGATGGATGGATGCACTTTTAAGATGGATGGATGCACTTTTATGATGGATGGATGCACTTTTATGATGGATGGATGCACTTTTATGATGGATAGATGCACTTTTATGATGGACGGATGCACTTTTATGACGGATTGATGCACTTTTATGATGGATAGATGCACTTTTATGATGGATGGATGCACTTTTATGATGGACGGATGCACTTTTATGACAGATTGATGCACTTTTATGATGGATGGATGCACTTTTATGAAGGATGGATGCACTTTTATGATGGATGGATGCACTTTTATGATGGACGGATGCACTTTTATGACGGATTGATGCACTTTTATGATGGATGGATGCACTTTTATGAAGGATGGATGCACTTTTATGATGGATGGATGCATTTTTATGATGGATGGATGCATTTTTATGACGGATGGATGCACTTTTATGATGGATGGATGCATTTTTATGGACTTCAAAAATGACCCAACAAATATATGATATTTTAAATATAAAGATATTTTAATCCAAAAATTGTACATATTGTGCCTTTAATATATCAAGGGCCAAATTTACTAACAGCTTGCGTCAGCACAAACCCTCTTTTGTCTACCGTCGGGATTTACTAAAGACCTGCAGTGAAAAACTAGCACTGAAAAAGGTTATTTTTTTGCAGCTGACCTTACATTCGGAGGAGTTTCCCTTTCAGATGAAACCTTTGGGAGGAGAGTAATTAAATCAATCATGCAAGGTTTGCTCTAGTCAATTTACTGCTATTTGCATCATTATTTACCACCCAAAAAAGCATATCTTAAACTGCGCATCATCAGTAAATCACAAGCTGAAGTTTACACTCCCATTGGTGTTTTTATGGGATTGCACTCTCACGCTAATCTGCCCTGTTCAGTAAATCTGGCCCCAAGTCATTCTGATTCTTGAGTAAATGTCTCTTGATTTAAGAATGTTTGGATATTTGTACTGGAAAACAAGACAAAAATACTGAGGAAGAAAATCAATTTAGTCAACAAGACAAGAAGCGATCGGAGAGCCGGCTGAATACAGCTGTAGACCCCTGCAGGGGCTGTTTACATGGCATGGAAGTGACCTAGAGGTGTTGTTGTCCGAGCGGAGCGATCACAAGCGCGGTTATGTCTATCCTCCAGCAGATTTCCCGTCCGCTCCTGCAGAGGTGTTATCCGGCCGGCTCGCCCTACCCGTGAACCCCGGGAGCCCTCACTTCATCTTCGGACAGGACTTCTATAAAAGGACGTCTTTTTACACTGGAATGCTCAGAAAGCCTCAGATCTTCTGCATGGATTGACTCCCTTTAATAGACTACACATGATTCAGAATATGTCTTTGAGAGATTAGATGATCTACATGAAATCGGCCATCAGCGTTTAGAGCTCAACTCACAAAAACCAAAGTTTGTATGTTTTTAAGTCAAATGTGAGAATGCAGTCGAGTCCAGTGGAGCGATGGTGCATGTTTTGTAGGCCAAACCCCAGAAATAAGTTCACATTTGAGCTCTTCCATAGGCCTGTCACAGTAACCAGTCCTTCCAGAAAAATGCGGCTTTTTTTGGTGATTGTTGCAAAAATCCTTGATTATGAGGCACGTTTTCTTAAAAAATGAGATGGAAAATGCGGGATATTTATGCAATTTTATGCGATAAAACTTGCAAAAACTGCGGTTGGATGAAACAGAGAAAAAAAGCAAATATTTTTAATTGAATATTTAAGTTCTCATCTTGTTTTATTGAAGACCTTAATAAACACATGGCTCAATTTGGAACGATTTCAAAACAATGCATCATGAAGCTTTGAAGCGTTATGAATCAGTGACGCTTCAAACCGCTGAATCGACTCACTGATTCATAACGCTTCAAACCGCTGAATCGACTCATTGATTCATATCCCTTCAAACCGCTGAATCGACTCACTGATTCATATCGCTTCAAACCGCTGAATGGACTCATTGATTCATAACGCTTCAAACCGCTGAATCGACTCATTGATTCATAACGCTACAAACCACTGAATCGACTCACTGATTCATATCGCTCCAAACCGCTGAATGGACTCATTGATTCATAACGCTTCAAACCGCTGAATCGACTCACTGATTCATATCGCTTCAAACCGCTGAATGGACTCATTGATTCATAACGCTTCAAACCGCTGAATCGACTCATTGATTCATAACGCTACAAACCACTGAATCGACTCACTGATTCATATCGCTCCAAACCGCTGAATGGACTCATTGATTCATAACGCTACAAACCGCTGAATCGACTCACTGATTCATAACGCTTCAAACCGCTGAATGGACTCATTGATTCATAACGCTCCAAACCACTGAATCGACTCACTGATTCATAACGCTCCAAACCGCTGAATCGACTCACTGATTCATAACGCTTCAAACCGCTGAATCGACTCATTGATTCATAACGCTCCAAACCACTGAATCGACTCACTGATTCATAACGCTTCAAACCGCTGAATCGACTCACTGATTCATAACGCTTCAAACCGCTGAATGGACTCATTGATTCATAACGCTTCAAACCGCTGAATCGACTCTCTGATTCATAACGCTTCAAACCACTGAATCGACTCACTGATTCATAACGCTTCAAACCACTGAATGGACTCATTGATTCATAACGCTTCAAACCGCTGAATGGACTCATTGATTCATAACGCTTCAAACCGCTGAATCGACTCTCTGATTCATAACGCTTCAAACCACTGAATCGACTCACTGATTCATAACGCTTCAAACCACTGAATGGACTCATTGATTCATAACGCTTCAAACCGCTGAATGGACTCATTGATTCATAACGCTTCAAACCGCTGAATCGACTCTCTGATTCATAACGCTTCAAACCACTGAATCGACTCACTGATTCATAACGCTTCAAACCACTGAATGGACTCATTGATTCATAACGCTTCAAACCGCTGAATCGACTCACTGATTCATAACGCTCTGAAGCTTCATGATGCTGTGTTCTGAAATCGGTCATCACAGCGGGAAACTGCTTTGCTCTTTTGCTGTTATTTTTGTTGGCCAATGGGAGTTTGCGCTTCATCATGGTTTCACTGGTATCTATGGTTTCTCCACGGGGTTTGCAGCTTTTCGATGATGTTCACGTCGGGTAATTACGTCACTTCAAAACGTTCCCATGGCAACAGGGGGAAATGGCGGCTCTTGTGTGAAGTAAACAAACATTTTTCAACTTTCTGCTAATATATATATGACTTTTTTTGCAACGAAAATGCGGGGATTATGAAATCATGCTAGCCCCGTATATATTGTCCGCGGAAATAGGCAATTTATGCGGCGAAAGTGCGGCGTATTTGAAAAGATGCGGCCCCCGCATAAATATGCGGACTTTGGCTGATTATGCGTTAAATCATGCGATCGCATAATCACGTTTTTCTGGAGGGACTGGTAATTACTTTTTGTATTGCGATATATCGTCCCAGAAATAATTGCGATAAACGATATTATTGTCATGTTAAGACTATTTCATGCCACTGAATATATAATCCTAATCCTAAATGACAACCTTTTAATTCTTTAGATCATGGAAATTAAGGGTAAAAAATATATTATCCTAAATGAAATTTTTTTTGGGGTAACACTTCATTTTAGGGTTCAATTATCGCTATTAACTAGTTGCTTATTAGCATGCATATTACTAGGATATTAACTGTTTATTCGTACTTATAAAGCATATATTAATGCCTTATTCTGCATCCCTTAATCCGACCCAATACCTAAACTTAAATGCTAGAAAAACTACCTTACTAACTATTTATTCACAATAAATTAGGAGTTTATTGAGGCAAAAATCATAGTTAATAGTGAATATGTGTTCCCCATACTCAAGTGTTACCAAAAATGTTTTAATAAATAGTAAATAAACATTTTCCCTTGTGAAACGGATTTAACACTCGTCATTCTGCGTTGACGGAACAGGGGATTGCGGCTCTGAAATCGAGTCCATTTGGGCTTATTCTTCCGAACTGTCAGTAGTTGTCAGGAAAACACTAGAACACCTAAAATGGCGGCTTTTCCCACCTGTGGATAACCGCTCTGTGTATGAAGGAACTGCCCGAGAACCACTTTCGCCTCCGTCACGGAAAACATACAAGATGACAGCACAATCGAGTTGGTGACAATAGCTATGTTTCCATCCAAAGTAGCGAATATAATTTACGTGCAAAAATGCAATATCGCATAAAACACTTGCGAATAAAGCACCGTTTCCATCCAGTGAGTCGAAGAGAACATAATCGTCATTTCCTGATAAACTACCGCTAAAAATTCACTAAGAAACATGGGAGAAGCCTCCATAAACACTCTAAAAAAAGGTTCTATACGGCACCAAAAATGGTTCTTGGCTCGTAATCATAGGGGAACCTTTTTTAGTGCTATATAGCAGGGCCGTGCAGAGAGTTCTTCAGGGGCAGGGGCTCAAATGTAAAAAAAGGGGCAATATGTAAATGTAAATATATATATATATCCTTATGCTCATCAAGCCTGCATTTATTTAATCAAAAATACAGAAAAAACAGTAGCCTAATATTGTGAAATATTATTACATTATGTTCTTTTTAACTTTTTATTAATCAAAGAATCTTGAAAAGAGTATCACAGTTTCCATCACTGACATTAAATCCTCCTATTAGAATGATTTCTGAATGATCATGTGACACTGAAGAGTGGAGGAATGATGCTGAAAATCACAGGAGAAAATTATATTTTAAATTATTTTAAAATAGAAAACCATTATTTTAATAATGTTTCACAATATTGCTGTTTTTGATCAAATAAATGCAGGCTTGATGAACATAAGAGACTTCTTTCATAATGCTGCATAATCATCAAAGATGGTAATATAATAAAGTCCTTTGACGTGTTTCTCCAGCCTCCACTTCACATAACAGGCCTGAAGATGCGGTGGCACTGGGTTTTGTTAACTTTGATAGTTTCATGAAATAGTAAACGGTGTATCAATATACAGAAATACAAGTGACTTTAACACTTCCCATTAATCGACTTTTGCTGCTGCTGGTTTTGTGCAGGGATTTGTTTGTTAAAGTTAAAAGCCATTTTGTCAGAAATGCAATTTATAAAATGAGACAAACCGCAGGAAATCGTTCCACAAACGTTAGTTCGTCTGTCCATGTCATTTTCAACCGATTTATGAATAAGAACAGAAAATGGCCGCTCCACTTCACATCGCCCAATGGAATTTGAACTTGCTTTGCCAGATCCCGATTGGTTGGTGTATATAGATGACAAACGGGCGTTGGTGAATTGTGTAATACTTTAAAATATATAATATATAGATCTGTAATTAAATCAACACATTAGCTCTGATTATGAATGAAAAAAAAAATATTGGTGGACTTTTTTCCCGTGAGGCCACACACTCTCTGAAAGGACCATATTCGGCTCGAGAGCCGTTTCCGAACAGTGGAAAATCAGCAGCCAATCAAAACGCACGCGACCCATAGCAACGCGTTACGGCAACGCCTCAACAGAAATTGTCCGACTTTTGAGCCGTTCGTTACTATTGCATACATTGTCATGTTATAATAATCACATTCATTAGTTTTATTGATCACGATATTATCATTGATATTTGTCTGAGAGGGGCACTTTTGATTCATTTTGAAAAAGGGCAGGGGCTCGAGCACCCAAAGCCCCCCCCCCCCCCCCCCCCTCTGCATGTGCCTGCTATATAGCACCAATTGGTGATGGATGCACTTTTATGACGGATGGATGCACTTTTATGATGGATGGGTGCACTTTAATGACAATGATGGATGGATGCACTTTTATGATGGATGGATGTACTTTTATGATGGATGGAGGATGGATGCACTTTTATGATGGATGGATGCACTTTTATGATGGATGGATGCACTTTTATGACGGATTGATGCACTTTTATGATGGATGGATGCACTTTTATGACGGATTGATGCACTTTCATGATGGATAGATGCACTTTTATGATGGATAGATGCACTTTTATGACGGATGGATGCACTTTTATGATGGATGGATGCACTTTTATGATGGATGGATGCACTTTTATGATAGATGCACTTTTATGATAGATCCACTTTTATGATGGATAGATGCACTTTTATGATGGATGGATGCACTTTTATGACGGATTGATGCACTTTTATGATGGATGGATGCACTTTTATGATGGATGGATGCACTTTTATGATAGATGCACTTTTATGATAGATCCACTTTTATGATGGATAGATGCACTTTTATGATGGATGGATGCACTTTTATGATGGATGGATGCACTTTTATGACGGATTGATGCACTTTTATGATGGATGGATGCACTTTTATGATGGATGGATGCACTTTTATGACGGATGGATGCACTTTTATGACGGATTGATGCACTTTTATGATGGATGGATGCACTTTTATGACGGATGGATGCACTTTTATGACGGATTGATGCACTTTTATGATGGATGGATGCACTTTTATGACGGATGGATGCACTTTTATGACGGATTGATGCACTTTTATGATGGATGGATGCACTTTTATGACGGATTGATGCACTTTTATGATGGATAGATGCACTTTTATGATGGATAGATGCACTTTTATGACGGATAGATGCACTTTTATGATGGATGGATGCACTTTTATGACAAATTGATGCACTTTTATGATGGATAGATGCACTTTTATGATGGATGGATGTACTTTTATGATAGATGCACTTTTATGATAGATCCACTTTTATGATGGATAGATGCACTTTTATGATGGATGGATGCACTTTTATGACAAATTGATGCACTTTTATGATGATAGATGCACTTTTATGAATGATGGATGCATTTTTATGATGATAGATGCACTTTTATGAATGATGGATGCATTTCTATGATGATAGATGCACTTTTATGACAGATAGATGCACTTTTATGATGGATGGATGCACTTTTATGATGGATAATCATATATAGCACCAATATGCTATATAGCACTAAAAAAGGTTCCCCTATGATTACGAGCCAAGAACCATCTTTGGTGCCGTATAGAACCTTTTTTTTTTAGAGTGTATAATCATTTTCATATATAATAAATGATTTGCGTCTCAGAGAAACTTGTGCGTCTCAATACACGTGTTGTCTTGCCTTCAGAGGCAGGTGTGCGGTTTGGGAACGCAGTCGTGCAAGACGGTTCAAGGAGGGAAATATACTGAGCATCTTTGACAACAGACTTCTGAAAGACCAAAACAGCATTTCAGAAGCTGTGCAAACAAGATTTTTCCGCTGGTTATTACAGATATACTGTTACATCGCGAAAGTCACATGATTTTCTTTATGCGCATCAAGGAATTTATTCAGTAAATGCATTTCCATCGTCGTTTATGCGCATTTTTTTGTATCGGATAGAACATTTATCCGACTCAAACGAGCGCATAAGTTTTTAATGCACATTTTTAGAATTTATGCGCATATTGGCGTTGCCATTCAGCGTTTTCGATATCCCAAAATGCACATAAAAATAGGTGGATGGAAACAGCTATTCATTATCATGTAAACATAATGAGCGATATGTCAAAAAATGATTGAGGTCACGTACATATATTGTGCGATATATCGATATATTGATTATTACGACAGGCCTACTCATCGTCCTGAACTCAATGGGTTTTTTGAATGTTTTTTTGGATTAAGACTGAAAGAGTTGTGATGTCATGTGACTGTGGTGCAGTTCTTTATAGCCTATATTCAATGAAATGATTGTTAGGCTGCATTAACTAGGTCAGCCGGAACCGGGAACACTTCCCATAACACCTGATGTACTCGTGACATCATCAGAAGAATGGCATCTACGCTAATGATAGTCTCTCTGTTTATCCCGAGGTTTACTGCAGTCAGCCGGATCCGGGCCGTATCCAGATCAGATGCTGGACCTGCGCCCAGAGAAGACCAACACAGGACCCTGAAGTGTCTGCAGAGACCGTGATTAGACTCCCCCTAAAACTGCCTCATCGACACGGCATCCTCAATAAACCCGTCTCCAGCGCGATGACTCCGATCCTTCGAATATTCCGATCTATTAAGACCTCTGACCTGTAAAGCTGCCAGAATAATAATAATAATAATAATAATACGCTGTTTGTTAATTGGCCAGAGGAGAACTGCCCCCCCGACTGAGCCTGGTTTCTCCCAAGGTTTATTTTCCTCCATTCTGCTCCTAATGGGGTTTTGGTTTCCTTGCCACTGTTGCCTCTGGCTTGGCGTGCTCAGTTGGGGACACTATATTTTTCAACTAAACATCTAAATAAATCTAATTAATAAACTAAATTAACCATATAAATTACTGATCTAATTATTGATCTAAAGCCCACACTGTCACCGTATGGAAATTGAAATGAACTGATGACATCAAATGGCTATACAGCTGAATAAAATGATGCTGCATTATTTTCCTGTTTAACACTGTAAAGCTGCTTTGAAACAATCTACATTGTTAAAAGCGCTATATAAATTAAGTTGACTTGACTTGACTATGTTTATATTTTCATGCCGATTGTATTTAGGCTTGAAAATTCATGCTCATTTGTGAAGATTATCATAATGAACAAAGCATGTAAGGATCAAATGTCACATGTCTGTCTTGTCCTGTGTAGCACATGGTGTTTTGGTTTATTTCTGTGTCCTGTGTGCGCCTGTCATCTGTCTTGACCCCACCCCTTGTTATCCGATTATTGGTTAATTTGGCACACCTGCTGTTTTCCCATTACCTGCCTGATTTGTCACCCTTTATATTCTTGGTGTTTCCACAGTCAAGTGCTTGATGGTTGTCTTTAGTCGTTGGTATGTTTTCCTGTTCTCTGGCTCCCTGTTCCTGACCCTGGTAATCTGTCTTTTTATGTTTGGTTTTCCCCATTGTGGGCTTTGTTTTGTGTTTATTTTTATTTTGTATTTATTAAATACTAATTTTCTCCTGTACTTGAGTCCTCGTCCCTTTTCCACATGCCGACCGTGACATCAAAAACTTTTGTTGAACACAAGAGCTTATATTCTGCAATAATCTAAAAGCCAATGGAAAATCCTATTGGGTTTTTGATTTCACAGCTATGCTAACGACAAAAATACATAATCACTGCAGCACTCTATTGTTCATATTTTCACAGCAATGCCATAGAAGAACCATTTTTGGTTCTTAAACAGTTCTTAAAACAATATTTTTTCTTTTTTCTCTTTCCACTATAAAGAAGCTTGTATGGACAGTAAAGTTTGTTAAAGGTCATTCATGTAACCATCGATACCAATAAACCTTCATTTTTAAGGATTTAAATATATGGATTTGCAGTTGTTTAAATATTGAGTGTTTATTTGCTGTTGGATATTGATGGAAAAAGATTAGGATTAGTTCACTTTAAAATGAAAATGTCCTGATGATTTCCTCACCCTCATCTCATCCCAAGGCTCACCAGCGCCTCTTCTTCCTGAGGACACTGAGGAAGAATCAGCTCTCCTCGGCTATCCTGGTGAACTTCTACCGCTGCGCAATAGAAAGCATCCTGACCAACTGTGTGGCAGTATGGTATGGGAGCTGCTCTGTTGCGGAGCGCAAGGCACTGCAGCGGGTGGTGAAAACTGCCCAGCTCATCACAGGGACTCCACTGCCTGCCATCGAGCACATCCAGAGGAAACGCTGTCTGCATCGAGCTCGCAGCATCCTCAAGGACTCCTCTCACCCAGCCCACAGACTGTTTTCTCTCCTGCCCTCTGGCAGGCGTTTCAGGATCCTCCGGACCAGGACCAGCAGACTAAAGAACAGTTTTTTCCCCAGAGCTGTCTCTTTACTGAACTCAAACCACCGTTGATCCACTTCCCTCATAAACTGCAAACTCTCCTACCTCACATCTGCCTTCACTTTATTTGCACTACTGACTGTTTATTACAGTAACAACTGTTTACTTATGCATTTTGCACCACCATATCTTAACTGGATTATGCTCATTTGCACTGCCGACTGTATTGACAGTAACCATGTTTACATTTGCATTTTGCACCGTACTTCTAACTGTAATATGCAATCACTTTCCACTGCACTTTTACACTTTCTTTCGGATAGCTCTGTCCATAATTTATTGCACTACCTTAATCCACTGCTATATTCCTCATATTAGCCTAACATATTATTGTATACCTCTATCTGTAAAATTCTGTTTAAAGTAATAGCCATCTGTATATTATATTCATAGTACATATTCACCTGTACATTCTGTTTACATTCTGTTTATAGTAATAGCCATCTGTATATTTATATTTATTCACTGTATATATTCATCTGTAAATTCAGTTCTGTTTATAGTAATAACCATCTCTCTACTTATACATATTTATATATATTCAGTACATTTTTATGCCCTGCACTTACGCAACCATTGTATATATCCTGCACTTGCTGCTATTGCACTTCTGGTTAGACCTAAACTGCATTTCGTTGCCTTGTACTTGTACTTGTGTAATGACAATAAAGTTGAATCTAATCTAATCCCAGATGTTCATGTCTGTCTTTCTTCAGTCGGAAAAGAAATGAAACATTCCAGGATTTTTCTGCACATAATGGACTTCAATGGGAACCAACGGTTGAAGGTCCAAATCACTGCAGTTTCAGAGGCTCTGACCGATCCCAGACGAGGAATAGAGTCTGATCTAGACAAACCATCCCACATTTACAACACAAATACACATTTATATTTATACTTATAACCTCAACTGCTCATCTTGCGCAGCTCTGCGACATGTCAGTGTAGTAGTCGAGACCAGCTCATTCGAGTCGGAGTCGAGGCAGAGACCAGAGAAGAATCCACAAACAACATTAGAACTCAATTTAATTCACTTTTTAGTAACGAGGGGCGTGCACAAGAGTGTCTGCAGAAACACTGCTGTCTTTCTAATGCAAAAGTGTGCATGTGCCGGAGGGAGAGAGGGCGGGCCGCCTTCTGTCAGACATTTCTGGGGGAAGATGTTCAGTGTCGAGACTGTCAACAGTCCTCGTATCTGTATTCATTTTATAATTTAATTAATTCATTAACGAGATTTGGTTTTCTTTGTGACACTTTTGTCCTACTGTAAACAGAAAATATATTAAATTAACACAGTTGAGAAATAATGTAGCGTACAGTCTAAAAAAAGGTTCTATATGGCACCAAAAATGGTTCTTGGCTCGTAATCATAGGGGAACCTTTTTAAGTGCTATATAGCACCAATTTTGGTGCTTCAGAGGTTCTTCAGAGGTTCTTCAGAGGTTCTTCAGTGGTTCTTCAGCGGTTCTTCAGTGGTTCTTCAGAGGTTCTTCAGAGGTTCTTCAGTGGTTCTTCAGCGGTTCTTCAGTGGTTCTTCAGTGGTTCTTCAGCGGTTCTTCAGCAGTTCTTCAGTGGTTCTTCAGCGGTTCTTCAGCGGTTCTTCAGCGGTTCTTCCGAGGTTCTTCAGCGGTTCTTCAGAGGTTCTTCAGAGGTTCTTCAGAGGTTCTTCAGCGGTTCTTCAGTGGTTCTTCAGAGGTTCTTCAGCGGTTCTTCAGCGGTTCTTCAGCGGTTCTTCAGCGGTTCTTCAGAGGTTCTTCCGAGGTTCTTCAGCGGTTCTTCAGAGGTTCTTCAGAGGTTCTTCAGTGGTTCTTCCGAGGTTCTTTAGCGGTTCTTCAGCGGTTCTTCAGAGGTTCTTCAGTGGTTCTTCCGAGGTTCTTCAGCGGTTCTTCAGAGGTTCTTCAGAGGTTCTTCAGTTGTTCTTCAGAGGTTCTTCAGTGGTTCTTCAGAGGTTCTTCAGTGGTTCTTCAGAGGTTCTTCAGCGGTTCTTCAGTGGTTCTTCAGAGGTTCTTCAGCGGTTCTTCAGTGGTTCTTCAGAGGTTCTTCAGTGGTTCTTCAGCGGTTCTTCAGCGGTTCTTCAGAGGTTCTTCAGAGGTTCTTCAGTGGTTTCTTCAGTGGTTCTTCAGCGGTTCTTCAGCGTTTCTTCAGTGGTTCTTCAGCGGTTCTTCAGCGGTTCTTCAGTGGTTCTTCAGTGGGTCTTCAGCGGTTCTTCAGCGGTTCTTCAGAGGTTCTTCAGTGGTTCTTCAGAGGTTCTTCAGAGGGTCTTCAGAGGTTCTTCAGCGGTTCTTCAGCGGTTCTTCAAAGGGGCTTCAGCGGTTCTTCAGAGGTTCTTCAGAGGTTCTTCAGTGGTTCTTCAGTGGTTCTTCAGAGGTTCTTCAGAGGTTCTTCAGCGGTTCTTCAGAGGTTCTTCAGTGGTTCTTCAGAGGTTCTTCAGAGGGTCTTCAGCGGTTCTTCAGCGGTTCTTCAGAGGTTCTTCAGCGGTTCTTCAGAGGTTCTTCAGTGGTTCTTCAAAGGGGCTTCAGCGGTTCTTCAGAGGTTCTTCAGAGGTTCTTCAGTGGTTCTTCAGTGGTTCTTCAGAGGTTCTTCAGAGGTTCTTCAGCGGTTCTTCAGAGGTTCTTCAGTGGTTCTTCAGAGGTTCTTCAGTGGTTCTTCAAAGGGGCTTCAGCTGTTCTTCAGAGGTTCTTCAGTGGTTCTTCAGAGGTTCTTCAGTGGTTCTTCAAAGGGGCTTCAGCGGTTCTTCAGAGGTTCTTCAGTGGTTCTTCAGAGGTTCTTCAGCGGTTCTTCAGTGGTTCTTCAGTGTTTCTTCAGAGGTTCTTCAGTGGTTCTTTAGAGGTTCTTCAGTAGTTCTTCAGTGGTTCTTCAGAGGTTCTTCAGAGGTTCTTCAGCGGTTCTTCAGCGGTTCTTCAGAGGTTCTTTGACTAAGGTGCTATATAGCACTAGCACTGCTACCATATACAGAACATGTTAAGATATGGTGCTATATAGCACCAAAAGTGGTTCCTCTATTACCCCTTTTCCACCAGAATCCATCAGAGCCAGTGCTAGTCCCAGTTCATAGTTGGTTCAACTGAGGAGAACCGTTTGCTTTTCCACATGCTGAAAGCCACAACAGAGCCATGTCTTACGTCACTGTATACGTCTCATCTTTCTCAGCAATGCTAGCGAGGCAGCGGGAAACACACACACACCAGGCTTGTTCGAGATGCATTGGCGCTGCGCAGACCGGTCCACATATGACATCAAAACACCGCAACGAATCAAAAGGATAAGGAGTCGTGTGCTCTCGCTGGACTCGTTATCATACGGCGATCGGTCTCTGCATAGCACCGCTGCCAACAAGCCTTCCATCAACAATGCAAACGTTGCATTACTATTGATTCACATGGCTTAACGATCCTACATCGGCATCAAAACACAACGTATCGAATGCATTCATGCATTTCGCCGTAATTTGTATAGACGGAGATTACAAACGAGCAGCAGGTATTAGCTCCATTAGCTGCTATTTAAAAAATGGCGGTCACAAGTTTGTGTTGCTTGTTGGTCACGGTAACCCCGCCCCCAGCGCCTGGCATAATTGGTTCTTACTTCTAGCCCAGCCATGTTTTGGTGCTACTTAAGAACCACTTTCCCTGGCTCGGAGCTTTGGGTGTGGAAACACACAAAGAACCGATTTGAAACTAGGCTCTGGCTCCGAACTAGCACCAGCACTGCCTTGGTGGAAAAGGGGTAAGTGGAAAAGCAAACGGTTCTTAGAAGGCTCCTCAGTCAAACCAACTATGGGACTAGCACTGACTCTGAACTAGCACCCAGATCATTCTGGTGGAAAAGGGGTAGCAAAGAACCGATTTGAAACTAGACTCTGGCTCCGAACTAGCACCAGCACTGCCTTGATGGAAAAGGGGTATATGATTACGACGAAGAACCATTTTCGGTGCCATATAGAACCTTTTTTTTCTAGAGTGTATGACCATGCTTTTGACCACAGTTGGATCTGTACTCCTCTCTGTTTTTTTCCCCCAATGTAATTTCTACAGTTATTATTTATTTACATATCTTTATAATTATGACTTAAATTATTCTATCAACTGCTACTAATGGTATCTTATGTTGTCGTTTTATTTTTATTTTTATTTTATTTTCATATTATGTTAAATACCAAAACCAATAAGAAGACAATAGAAGATAAATAATGTAGAATCGAAAATAGAATCGAGAGCGGGCGGGTTATGCACAGTTGAGCACAAGAAAATCACCAATCATTGGACGTGTCAATCAAACATCGATTTAAAGAAATATTAACGTACAGAAATAATCATGCAATATTTTGAATGGGACTCGAGTGGACTCGGGAATAAGTCCAATTCCTAATATGTTCGAGTACGAGTCAATTCCAAGTCCATGACAAGACCAAGACCATTAAAATATGGTCTCGAGACCGAGTCCGAGTACTACGGCCACGGATTGCGTAATCCCGTCAGAAAGGTCACACTAGACGTAGGCGGAAGGGAAGTACCACCCAAAGCGATTGTGCGAAGACTAATACACAGTCTTCGCAAAAATAACTGCATCTCCAACTTTTTGTCGTTCTTTTTTTTGCTAAAGGCTGTTTGTATTAGTCTTCGCAAGTGCACTTTGTAAACACGTGACCTTTCCGACGGGATTACGCAATCCGTGGTGTCGCAGAGCAGCGCAAGATAAGCAATTTCGGTTATAAGTATATAAATGTGTATTTGTGTTGTAAATGTGGGATGGTTTGTCTAGATCAGACTCTATTCCTCTGGGATCGGTCAGAGCCTCTGAAACTGCAGTGATTTGGACCTTCAACCGTTGGTTCCCATTGAAGTCCATTACATGCAGAAAAATCCTGGAATGTGTTCCTCAAAAAACTTCATTTCTTTCCTACTGAAGAAAGACATACATGAACATCTCGGATGAGATGAGGGTGAGGAAATCATCAGGAGATGTTCATTTTGAAGTGAACTAATCCTTTAAGAGCAGGCTAGAGATGCACATGACACCCATGCATGTGACCTCCATAAACTCAGAACAATACCAACACAGTTCATTGGACAACAGCCTAACCAATGACACAAAAATTCCAGATATAGTTTGATGTAATCCCAGAAAGATCATGCTGATAGTTACCCTGCCCAGGCGATGAGCGTGACGGTGGCGTAAGGAGACCAGGACAGCACAAACACAATGATGACCACAAACGCGATCTTCGCCAGCTTCCACTCGGTCTTTATGGACTGCTGTTGGATGAGGGTGGTCTTCCTCACATGGCTACCCAGCTTCTCCAGATCTCTGAACACACAGGAAGATGGACGATGGGACCTTTTTCCAAGAATGACATTGTACACCATGTAGATGTTTCAGTTTTGATGACCAGATGTCCTGCCATGACTCTGACCTGTCCTGGGCTGCGTTTCCCAAAAGCATCTTGAGCTTAAGTTGATCGTAGAACAATTGCCACCAATGGACTTTACGATCAACTTAGGCTTATGATGCTTTTGGGAAACGCAGCCCTGATTGTTTATGGTCACTGTGATTTTGACATGCTCATGGATCTTCTGTTGATCCTGAAACATCATTCCTAACCCTATCCCTACCCCTAACCTGTCCTGGGCTGCGTTTCCCAAAAGTATCGTGAGCTTAAAGGGATAGTTCACCCAAAAATGAAAATTAGCCCATGATTTACTCACCCTCAAGTCATCCGAGGTGTGTATGACATTCTTCTTTCAGACAAATAAAATCTGAGTCATATTAAAAATGTTCAGGCTAATCCAAGCATTATAATAGTTTGCTCTGTTTTTGAAGTCCATAATAAATGCATCTGTCCATCATATAACTGCTCCACACGGCTCTGGGGTGTTAACAAAGGCCTTCTGAAGCGAATCGATGCGTTTGTGTAAGAAAAATATCCATATTAAAAAATGTATTTCATTTTTTTCTATGGCTCTGCATCAGCCGTCCCCGCGCCATCACTTCCGGCGAATAAGGTCAAAATACCGGCGAGATCATAGATATATATACATAGATTCCTCATTAGTGCCTGCGGATCGGCCGAATGAGGCATCTACGTATATATATCTTTGATCACGCCAGTATTTTGACCTTATTCGCCAGAAGTTATGGCGCTGGGAATACTAGATGACATTCGTCTGATAAGAGGTAAAAAAATAACAGATACTGTTGGGTTTCTCACAGAAAGTGATCGTTTGGTGTCTTCAGACATCAATGTGTCGCCACGAGCCGCAGGGTTTAATAAGGATTCGTATGTCTGTGTGTTTTTACTCTCATTGCTCTCATACTCTAAAATATCCCCATTGACATCATTATACGACTATCACACTGCAGCGGCTGGAGTTAAACATCAGCATTTGTGTTCAACTGAAGAAACCAACACACCTGCATCTCTGATGCCCTGGAGGGGAGCAGATCAACATAAACATTTCGTTTTTGGGTGAACTCTCCCTTTAAGTTGATCGTAGAACAATTGCCACCAATGGACTTTACGATCAACTTGGGCTTATGATGCTTTTGGGAAACGCAGCCCTGATTGTTTATGGTCACTGTGATTTTGACATGCTCATGGATCTTCTGTTGATCCTGAAACATCATTCCTAACCCTATCCCTACCCCTAACCTAAATTTGAAGGGAAAGAATGTGTGAGAGAAGCCTAAATCTGACATTAAGAGTGTGTTCACACTTGTAGTTCGGTTCTCGTGGTTCCAGATCGGATTGAACCCGCGCTTAAAACAACTGTCAAAGACTGCGTTCGTTACACACGTCCTGTACCCGTTACACCCCTACAATATAGTATGTGAGTGTGTGCATGTCGTACCTGCTTGCATTACGAATGGCAAGGAACATGAAGAAATAGCAGTAGGAGATGATTCCAAGCGGGATGAAGAAGACGAAGCAGCAGAGCATCAAGGTGTAGCTTTTGTTTGCTGGAGTGGACGTCACATAGTCCCATGTGCAGGACGTCATGAGGCCTTCTGGGATATAGGAACCTATCCAAGAACGATTACAACACAGTATAACACAGAGATATCTAAAATTAAACTAGGAATCGATCCTGCACTTTATAGAATCGTTGAAGAGAGAATCGATTCTTTTCTCCCACACTTATCATATTGTCGTCTCTTTCAGAGGTAACACACGTGACACTCACTCCATCCCAGAAGGGGTGCAAGACTCCAGGACAGAGAGTAGATCCAGACCAGGAGGATGATGATCAGCGTCCGGCGTCCGGACGTCCAGCCGATGGCCTGCAGGGGCTTGGTGATCACGATGTAGCGGTCGATGGAAATGGCCAAAAGATTGATCATGGATGTGATCCCGAACAGAGCTCCGCAGAAGGCGTACATCTTACAGCCTGCGTGGAGAAGCAGATATAAGCACGTGGGATGTGGAAACAGACAGATCGCAAACGAGTAAGTCTGGGTGGGAATGTTGGGAAAGTAGTTACCCATTTCACCGAACACCCATTCCTTGTACATGCAGTTGACGAAGAAGATTGGCGACTGAGTGATTGCCATGAGAAAGTCACTCACTGCGAGATTCATGATGAAGTAGTTCGGAGGCGTCCGGAGCTTTTTGTTACTGAAACACAAAATACCTTTTTACAATTTGTTACAATCCCAGTTTCAAAAGCATGTTATGGCCGTTTCCTCAATACATTACACTGCAAAAAATGCTTACTTAGTATTTTTGTCTTATTTTTTAGTCCATATACACTCCCCTAAAGGATTATTAGGAGCAGCACTAATACTGTGTTTGACCCCTTTGGCCTTCAGAACTGCCTTAATTCTACGTGGCATTGATTCAACAAGGAGCTGAAAGCATTCTTTAGAAATGTTGGCCCATATTGATAGGATAGCATCTTGCAGTTGATGGAGATTTGTTGGATGCACATCCAGGGCACGAAGCTCCCGTTCCACCACATCCCAAAGATGCTCTATTGGGTTGAGATCTGGGGACTGTGGGGGCCATTTTAGTCCAGTGAACTCATTGCCATGTTCAAGAAACCAATTTGAAATGATTGGAGCTTTGTGTCATGGGGCATTATCCTGCTGGAAGTAGCCATCAGAGGATGGGCACATGCTGGTCATAAAGGGATGGACATGGTCAGAAACAATGCTCAGGTAGGCCGTGGCATTTAAACCATGCCCAATTGGCACTAAGGGTCCTAAAGTGTGCCAAGAAAACATCCCCCACACCATTACACCACCACCACCAGCCTGCACAGTGGTAACAAGGCATGATGGATCCATGTTCTCATTCTGTTTACGCCAAATTCTGACTCTACCATCTGAATGTCTCAACAGAAATCCAGACTCATCAGACCAGGCAACATTTTTCCAGTCTTCAACTGTCCAATTTTGGTGAGCTGGTGCAAATTGTAGCCTCTTTTTCCTATTTGTAGTGGAGATGAGTGGTACCCGGTGGGGTCTTCTGCTGTTGTAGCCCATCTGCCTCAAGGTTGTGTGTGTTGTGGCTTCACAAATGCTTTGCTGCATACCTCGGTTGTAACGAGTGGTTATTTCAGTCAAAGTTGCTCTTCTATCAGCTTGAATCAGTCGGCCCATTCTCCTCTGACCTCTAGCATCAACAAGGCATTTTGGCCCACAGGACTGCCGCATACTGGATGTGTTTCCCTTTTTACACCATTCTTTGTAAACCCTAGAAATGGTTGTGCGTGAAAATCCCAGTAACTGAGCAGATTGTGAAATACTCAGACCGGCCCGTCTGGCACCAACAACCATGCCACACTCAAAATTGCTTAAATCACCTTTCTTTCCCATTCCGACATTCAGTTTGGAGTTCAGGAGATTGTCTTGACCAGGACCACACCCCTAAATGCATTGAAGCAACTGCCATGTGATTGGTTGATTAGATAATTGCATTAATGAGAAATTGAACAGGTGTTCCTAATAATCCTTTAGGTGAGTGTATCTAAAAAATCTTACATTAAGAAGCATTTACTAGACATGCAAAAGTTGTTGTCTTGTTTTGGGGGAAAATAACTCAAAATTAAGGGAGTTTTTGCTTAAAATAAGCAAAATAATCTGCCAATGGGGTAAGCAAAATAATCTTGTTTGCTGTTTGAATTAAGATTATTTTGCTTACCCCATTATTTGGCTGAGTTGCTGTTGTTCCCAATGGCTTCCACTTTGTTATAATCCCACTAACAGTTGAGCGTGGAATATTTAGTATAATATTTGGACTTATTGCACAGGTGTCCAGCGATCACGGCCCCACGCTTGAGTTCTCTGAGCTCCTGAGAGCGGCCCATTCTCTCACTGATGTGTGTAGAAGCGTCTGCAGGACTAGCGCTTGAGTTCTCTGAGCTCCTGAGAGCGGCCCATTCTCTCACTGATGTGTGTAGAAGCGTCTGCAGGACTAGAGCTTGAGTTCTCTGAGCTCCTGAGAGCGGCCCATTCTCTCACTGATGTGTGTAGAAGCGTCTGCAGGCCTAGAGCTTGAGTTCTCTGAGCTCCTGAGAGCGGCCCATTCTCTCACTGATGTGTGTAGAAGCGTCTGCAGGACTAGAGCTTGAGTTCTCTGAGCTCCTGAGAGCGGTCCATTCTCTCACTGATGTGTGTAGAAGCGTCTGCAGGACTAGCGCTTGAGTTCTCTGAGCTCCTGAGAGCGGCCCATTCTCTCACTGATGTGTGTAGAAGCGTCTGCAGGTCTAGAGCTTGAGTTCTCTGAGCTCCTGAGAGCGGTCCATTCTCTCACTGATGTGTGTAGAAGCGTCTGCAGGCCTAGAGCTTGAGTTACACACCTGTGGCCATGAAGGGGTTGAACACCTGAACTCTGGAGGGGCGGCCCAATACTTTTGGAAATATAGTGTATACATTTATGCATGATGCATTATCAAACAAGCTCATCCTTAACCCTGTAAAGCCTGGCATGAAAAATAGTCAGACAAATCAAATTGTTTGAAATGCAACCATTTATTAAACCTTTAGACAAAATGTTTTTTTTAAATCTAAAAAAAGTTACTTTTTGTTGACTATAATTTGATGCACGAGGCTTTTATGGCTCATATACACTCTAAAAAAAAAGGTTCTATATGGCACCAAAAATGGTTCTTGGCTCGTAATCATAGGGGAACCTTTTTAAGTGCTATATAGCACCAATTTTGGTGCTTCAGTGGTTCTTCAGCGGTTCTTTGACTAAGGTGCTATATAGCACCGCTACCATATACGGAACATGTTAAGATATGGTGCTAAATAGCACCAAAAGTGGTTCCTCTATGATTACGACGAAGAACCATTTTTGGTTCCATATAGAACCTTTTTTTTTAGAGTGTAGTATGATATAGTGAGGAGAAAAAAAGGAAGGAAAACAGCTCAATTTTATTTAGAGACCCAAAATTAACAAAATGTAAGTTGCTTAATGCTATTGAAATATTACTAAGTTATTCTTATGTTTACTTTATAAAAATCAGTGAAGATTTCACAGCAAAAAAGACAAGCGAAGCACAAGCTGAAGGTGGACGTTTTACAGTTATACTAAAAGACCTTCAACTAAAAAGCCTAAAGTATCAATCAGACGACAGAAGGACTGTTGTAGATTGTGCGTGACTTTTTATCAGCTAATTCATGTTGAGGAAGTTTGCGTATCAGATATGATACAGCAGCTTTAAAGGGTTAACTTTTTAAAACATCTATAGAGGTAAAACTTCTGCATTGATCAACGCATGAAGTCGCTCAACAATCATTGTGATTGCACGACATCTCATTAATCACACAGTCACAGTTCACAAAATATCCTCTGATTGAAAGTGGCCCGGCATCACCTGCCAAACCATCAGGCATTAGTGGCCCTCAGTACATCAGCACAGGATCAACACATGACCTCGGGAGTTTCAAGCATCCTCAGCTAGGGAGAAAATCCACACGTATGATGAGAGTCGGGTGTCCACGCGTGATTAACAGCAGACATGTTTAGTTACTAGCTGGAAATAATCCGCGAGGGATGTGGATTGTGCCTTTGTTTTGCATGAATGATGCATTCAATTAAATTTGCATTCATTTGCATAGCACTTTTCACAATACATATGATTTCAGAGCAGCTTTACAGAAAATGCATGTCTACATTACAATTGAGAGTGATTGGTTATCAGAGGAAACTGTGTCCAAGTTATGGATTTCAAAAAAGTACTAAAAATGTATTAATAAAGAATGTAATCATTTAAGGCAGAAACAATGGGCTCATTGAAGTAAAGAATACAAGGATTAGGGTATATAGAAAAATACATTTAGCATTGGTGCATGCATAAAGAGAGTTATGTTGAACATAAAATACATTACTAAAAGTTCACAACTTTAGTTTCGTAACACATATTCCCGTTAGTTAAGGTTAGTTTATGCATTACCTAACAAAGAGCAATACATTTGTTACAGCATTTATCTTTTTTAATGTTAGTTAATAAAAAAACAACTGTTCGTTGTTATTTCACGCTACATCAGGTCCATTACATAACTTTTGATTTGAATAGTGCACATTAGTAAATGTTGAAATTTATCAAGATCAATAAATGCTTTATAATATTTATGTTTTTAGTACTAGTACTTTTCTTCTCCGGTAAATGTGTCTTGGAAAACTAGACAAAAAAAATGGTTTCAGTGTTCAATGTTAGTTCATGCTGCTAATGAAACCTTATTGTAAAGTGTTTCCAAAATGCATTTATAGAATATGCATAAGCATATGTAAACTTGTTGGGTATGTCTAAGTGATGGTCCCCCGCTCAGTAAAGTTCATGGAGACGACTGCTGGAGGAAATGAGAGCTCTAATGAGGTCGGACATTGATTCCTGTCGTGTTCAGTGGGTCTGGTAAATGAAAGTCAGTGGCTTTGATTGTGTCTCGTGTCAGTGATCATTGAGAAACCGATGGTTTGTTTCCACTCACACCACCATGTGTTGCTGTCAGCCGTCACTCACAAATCCTACAGGCCTGCATGAGCATCTCATGAATTACGGTATAAAACATTTTGCTCCGTTTTCCAGTCAATGTGCAACATGTTATATAATTGCGGAGCTTCGTTTCATGACATTATGCAATCACATTATTAGCGGATCATTGCAAACAGAAGCTTCTAGAAGAAAATAAACACTATTTAATGCAGCTTTATTAAACGCATTATCTAACAAATGACACCCCAGGTGAACAGGCAACCAACATTTAACTAACAGACATCACCATGATCACTTTAAGAATTGAAAACGTTTTCTAAATGCTATGTTTAAATATGCAAATGAAGCATCGTCTTATTAGATATACACTCATTTGTATTGATTTCCAGCACATAAATCTCAACATTGGATGAAGAAATTCTCGTTTCATTTTGTTGACATATTAGAGTAGAACGGATTTTACAGAAGGGATTTTGAATTCCTCTTTAAATCACTCTCAACTGACAGAAAAAAAAAAAATTCACTTCAGACAAATAATATATGAACAAACCCTTCAGTAAATCCTTCAGGATATAGACAGGAATACATCTGCAGATTTTGGTGTATGTAAGTGATGCTGAAGTGGAGAAACAACTCTTTAAAGATATGTATTGTCATAGAAATCTATACACACAAATGGATAAAATGCAATAAAATAACACTTAATCGTGTAACTCATCTGGTATGATTTGTCACCAAAAATAGAGTTTAAATAGATGCATCCATCCATCATAAAAGTGCATCCATCCATTATAAAAGTGCATCCATCCATTATAAAAGTGCATCCATCCATTATAAAAGTGCATCTATCCATCATAAAAGTGCATCCATCTGTCATAAAAGTGCATCCATCCATCATAAAAGTGCATCCATCCATCATAAAAGTGCATCTATCCATTATAAAAGTGCATCTATCCATCATAAAAGTGCATCCATCTGTCATAAAAGTGCATCTATCCATCATAAAAGTGCATCCATCTGTCATAAAAGTGCATCCATCCATCATAAAAGTGCATCCATCCATTATAAAAGTGCATCTATCCATCATAAAAGTGCATCCATCCATTATAAAAGTGCATCCATCCATTATAAAAGTGCATCTACCCATCATAAAAGTGCATCCATCTGTCATAAAAGTGCATCCATCCATCATAAAAGTGCATCTATCCATTATAAAAGTGCATCTATCCATTATAAAAGTGCATCCATCATAAAAGTGCATCTATCCATTATAAAAGTGCATCTATCCATTATAAAAGTGCATCCATCATAAAAGTGCATCTATCCATTATAAAACTGCATCTATCCATCATAAAAGTGCATCCATCCATTATAAAAGTGCATCCATCCATCATAAAAGTGCATCTATCCATTATAAAAGTGCATCTATCCATCATAAAAGTGCATCCATCCATTATAAAAGTGCATCCATCCATTATAAAAGTGCATCCATCATAAAAGTGCATCTATCCATTATAAAAGTGCATATATCCATCATAAAAGTGCATCCATCTGTCATAAAAGTGCATCCATCCATCATAAAAGTGCATCTATCCATTATAAAAGTGCCTCCATCTGTCATAAAAGTGCATCCATCTGTCATAAAAGTGCATCTATCCATTATAAAAGTGCATCCATCCGTCATAAAAGTGCATCCATCCATCATAAAAGTGCATCCATCTGTCATAAAAGTGCATCCATCCATCATAAAAGTGCATCTATCCATCATAAAAGTGCATCTATCCATTATAAAAGTGCATCTATCCATCATAAAAGTGCATCCATCTGTCATAAAAGTGCATCCATCCATCATAAAAGTGCATCCATCCATTATAAAAGTGCATCTATCCATTATAAAAGTGCATCCATCTGTCATAAAAGTGCATCTATCCATTATAAAAGTGCATCCATCCATCATAAAAGTGCATCCATCCGTCATAAAAGTGCATCCATCCATTATAAAAGTGCCTCCATCTGTCATAAAAGTGCATCCATCCATCATAAAAGTGCATATATCCATCATAAAAGTGCATCCATCCATTATAAAAGTGCATCCATCTGTCATAAAAGTGCATCTATCCATCATAAAAGTGCATATATCCATCATAAAAGTGCATCCATCCATTATAAAAGTGCATCCATCTGTCATAAAAGTGCATCCATCTGTCATAAAATACACAGAAGGTTGCTGGTTCGATCCCAGCGGTCACCACCAGTGTGTTCTTGAGTGTGCACTTTACTCCATGTTGCTCCAGAGGGATTGGCACTGCAAGTTGCTTTGGATAAAAGCGTCTGCCAAATGCATAAAAAAAATGTAAAAATGTAAAAAATCAGCGCTTCCCATCAGAGAAAAACTGTGAGCTGTTTATGTTGTGGCCCACTATTTCTATTGAACCACCAAACAATAACAACCGATCAGCAGAAACCGAATGATCCATGAACAAACCCTTCAGTAAAATCCTTCACAATATAAACAGGAATAAATCTGTAAGTTTTGGTGTATGGAAGTGACACCAAAGTGGAGAAAAAACTCTTTAAAGATATGTATAGTCATTGAAATCTACAGTCGCAAATAAATAAAATTCAATAAAATAAACACTTAACCATGTAACTCAATCAAATTTTGGTGTATGTAAGTGATACTGAAGTGGAGGAAAATCTCTTTAAAGACATGTATTCAAATTGAAATATACAGTCGCAAATAGATAAAGAGCAATAAAATAAACACGCCCAAAATTGACCAGTGCATGAAAACACAATGTCTCGCCATAATAGAAATACAATTATTCATAGTTTGTTCATTTTAGTTCACAGCCCATTAACTAATGTTAACAGATACAACTTTTAAATCAAACACATATTTGTAAATGTTAAGACTGCAGACTTTATTCATTATAAGTTTGTTAACTCATTTAGTTAACTAATGGTGTGGGGGATGACTAAAGTATTTTTAGCCAAAATATGTCATGCACATTCTTCAAAAGTTCTCCTTTTGTTTTCCACAGAAGAAAGACAAACCAGGTTGGAACGACATGAGAGTGAGTAAATGAGTTTTCATATTGATGTCCAATATTCATCATGTGAATGCAGGTCCGTTTCTCAGTGTCAGACTCAGACCTTCGGCCCTTATAAGAGCGTGTTGTGTCTTTAGAGATGTAATCTATAAGAAACCGTCATGGGACTGAAGAGAGCGAGAGTGAGAGCTGAACAAAATGCAGAAAGTGTGTCAGCCGCCCTGGAGGATTAAGGCTGAATGCGTGGCACAGAGCGTCAGACTTCATGACTTCAGTCTGTGAGTACTGAAAACACACACTAAACCTGCTGATATATATGACTCCACAGTCACACTGCAGCTGTCATATTTAATACTTCATGCTTTTACGGCTCATTCAGTATGAAACGGTGCGAGAATATGGAGGTAAAACAAATGGAGGTAACTGAGCAAAAATATGCAATTGCTGCAGATGCTGATATTTATATGGACAAAAATTCTGATGATTTTAATGTCAATCACTGAGATCTTTAAAATGCATAAAATGCATATAAATATCATTATCTGCCAACAATGCCTTATTAAGATGATATTCAAAAGCTTAGTTTTATGATCAAAGCTCTGTAGTTTTAAAACATAACGCAATGCAATAGAATGATGATTGAGAGATGAACTGATAAACCTTCCTCAGAAGCCTGATGATCATATTTAAGATTATCTCCGTGACAAATGATGCACAGATAATCAAGTAAACCGATCCAATAAGTGTTCGTCTTGAAATATTACTAACAATATAAAAGTTATTCTTGCATTTACTTTATAAAAATCGGTAAAGATACATGAAGCACGAACTGAAGGTGGACGTTTGAAATAACTCATTTTACTCGTTTAAAATAAAATCATCTTCATTAAAACTAATGAGACTTAGCGGTGCTTAGTTCGCTCTTTCTCATATTGCGGTCTTTGATCTTTTAACTGATACATAAAATGCAGCTCATATCTTTAGCTTTCGTTGACGTGAACTCCGTTAAATGGGCATAGAGCGAGGGAATTGAAGATCGGATTATATTTGTTTTGTGGAGAGGTGTATGGTAAAACAACCTGCATGTTTTCATTTTTGATTCGTTTGCAAACGCCTACGCCTAACCTCAACTTATAAAAAATGCCTTTTTACTGTGTTGGTGGTGGGGATAGTAGTTTAAACTTTTGATATCTATGGATTTTATTATAGGCAAGACAAGTCAAGTGTTGATTTGAGATGCTAAAGCGTTGGGGTAACTCGCTGTCAGCCGCTTGGTCTTCACTTTGAAAAACAAAAACTTGAATTTAACAAACAAAAAAATGCTCCAAACATTTTTCCTAAATTAACTTAATAAAGAAACAAACAAAATATAATCTAGATCTGAGCTTCTTGTCTGCAAGCATTTTTCACAAAAGAGCGAGTAATGAACTCATTGAAAAATCTCAGTAATTATAATTGCGTTACTTGAATAAAAACTTTATTTTTATTCAATTAAAACTTTATGTGTTTGAGCTAAACTTTCCTGTAGCTCAAACAGTAGAGTATGGCGCTAGCAATGCCAAGGTCATGGGTTCGATTCCCAGGGAAAGCAAGAACTGACAAAATGTAACATGTGTACCTTGAATGCAATGTAAGTCGCTTTGGATAAAAGCGTCTGCCAAATGCATAAATGTAAATGTAAAAATATTTAGTTACTTGCGCATTACCACTAAAAGTAGTGGAATTACAGTAACATGTGACTTTGTAGCGTGTTACTCCCAACACTGTTGATCATTTAGAGGACATTTGTGTACCAAATATGATACAGGCGCTGAACACAGTGTCACTCTTGTTTAATCTCATCCTGAGTTCAGTTATTTACATGATGATACACATTCTACAACCACATTTACCCCTGAAACAAATCTGGCCATATTCTGCCCCGTTTCAAAGTCTTGATGTGTGTTCTGGCTCTACTGGAGCAGGTTTTCCTGCTGTAATGTTGATCATCTCCTCATATTCTCCATTGTTGCGGCTCCTCTCTTCTCGGTCTGTCAGTAACGCTCTGTTTAGTTCCTGTCTCTATGAAGCCCCTCCTTCTGAAAGCACACTGTGCTCTGATTGGTCGACTGGAGCAGTGTGTTGTGATTGGTCAAGTGTTTGGGAAATGTCCCGCCCCTTACCATAACCGGCAGTTTCAACACACGACTAACTAACTCAACCAATTATTATAATGAGGAATATTGTGACATGTTGGTTCCCGCAAGAAAACTCAAGACTACATTGGAGGCGTTTCAGGAGTTCAGAAACACTGATATAGAGAACAACAGGAACTTTTTCATACTCAAACAGCAACATCACACACTAAAGACAGAGGAACATGTCTGACACACAGAATAGGAGCTCTTTAACATGTTCACTTTCATATTTAAATGTGGTTTAACTCCCAAAATGTAGTGGTGATGATGAAGCTGCAGTGTGTCCGCTGTCATCATCTATTACTGATGGCAAACCGTCCCTCTCAGCAAAGACTAAAATAAACCTGTCAGTATAAAACCACATCAAGACGGGTAGACTTCAAGTATACAGCAGTACGAGTAATTAAAACATATCACACAAAATCAGCAGAGTCACATAAGCAGTGGTTCATAACATTAGAGTTATTAAGAGAAAGAAAAACTAACATTTCATTCATTACAGCATTTACATTGACCGTGACATTTTTTTTTAAAAGAGGAAAACTCACAGAAAAGAGGAATCACAAAATCGACTAATGCGATTAAATGGAGAATAAATGGAGATGTTTGTTTGGGTCTCCTGCTTCTCAGATGTTTCTCCTGAGAAACCAATCCCATAATCTCACACGAGTCTCAGAAGAGATCTTAATATCTACCAAAGTCTGCAATCAAAAATCAGAGATCTCAATATGAACTCGTCAAATCGACCCGTTATCCACATTATTTTTTGTTCACCAAGGCTGCATTTATTTGGTAAAAATAAAGTAAAATGGGGTCATGAACTGAGAAGCAGCCAATCACAGCAGTGGGCGTTTACACTGAAGTCTCACAGCAGCCAATCACAGCAGTGGGCGTTTACACTGAGGTCTCACAGCAGCCAATCACAGCAGTGGGCGTTTACACTGAGGTCTCACAGCAGCCAATCACAGCAGTGGGCGTTTACACTGAAGTCTCACAGCGGCCAATCACAGCAGTGGGCGTTTACACTGAGGTCTCACAGCAGCCAATCACAGCAGTGGGCGTTTACACTGTGGTCTCACAGCAGCCAATCACAGCAGTGGGCGTTTACACTGAAGTCTCACAGCGGCCAATCACAGCAGTGGGCGTATACACTGTGGTCTCACAGCAGCCAATCACAGCAGTGGGCGTTTACACTGTGGTCTCACAGCGGCCAATCACAGCAGTGGGCGTTTACACTGTGGTCTCACAGCGGCCAATCACAGCAGTGGGTGTTTACACTGAAGTCTCACAGCGGCCAATCACAGCAGTGGGCGTATACACTGTGGTCTCACAGCAGCCAATCACAGCAGTGGGCGTTTACACTGTGGTCTCACAGCAGCCAATTACAGCAGTGGGCGTTTACACTGAAGTCTTACAGCAGCCAATCACAGCAGTGGGCGTTTACACTGAAGTCTCACAGCGGCCAATCACAGCAGTGGGCGTTTACACTGTGGTCTCACAGCAGCCAATCACAGCAGTGGGCGTTTACACTGAGGTCTCACAGCAGCCAATCACAGCAGTGGGCGCTTACACTGAAGTCTCAAAGCGGCCAATCACAGCAGTGGGCGTTTACACTGAAGTCTTACAGCAGCCAATCACAGCAGTGGGCGTTTACACTGTGGTCTCACAGCAGCCAATCACAGCAGTGGGCGTTTACACTGTGGTCTCACAGCAGCCAATCACAGCAGTGGGCGCTTACACTGAAGTCTCAAAGCGGCCAATCATAGCAGTGGGCGTTTACACTGAGGTCTCACAGCAGCCAATTACAGCAGTGGGCGTTTACACTGTGGTCTCACAGCGGCCAATCACAGCAGTGGGCGTTTACACTGAGGTCTCACAGCAGCCAATCACAGCAGTGGGCGTTTACACTGTGGTCTCACAGCAGCCAATCACAGCAGTGGGCGTTTACACTGAAGTCTCACAGCGGCCAATCACAGCAGTGGGCGTATACACTGTGGTCTCACAGCAGCCAATCACAGCAGTGGGCGTTTACACTGTGGTCTCACAGCGGCCAATCACAGCAGTGGGCGTTTACACTGTGGTCTCACAGCGGCCAATCACAGCAGTGGGTGTTTACACTGAAGTCTCACAGCGGCCAATCACAGCAGTGGGCGTATACACTGTGGTCTCACAGCAGCCAATCACAGCAGTGGGCGTTTACACTGTGGTCTCACAGCAGCCAATCACAGCAGTGGGCGTTTACACTGAGGTCTCACAGCAGCCAATCACAGCAGTGGGCGCTTACACTGAAGTCTCAAAGCGGCCAATCACAGCAGTGGGCGTTTACACTGAAGTCTTACAGCAGCCAATCACAGCAGTGGGCGTTTACACTGTGGTCTCACAGCAGCCAATCACAGCAGTGGGCGTTTACACTGTGGTCTCACAGCAGCCAATCACAGCAGTGGGCGTTTACACTGTGGTCTCACAGCAGCCAATCACAGCAGTGGGCGTTTACACTGTGGTCTCACAGCAGCCAATCACAGCAGTGGGCGTTTACACTGAAGTCTTACAGCAGCCAATCATAGCAGTGGGCGCTTACACTGAAGTCTCAAAGCGGCCAATCATAGCAGTGGGCGTTTACACTGAGGTCTCACAGCAGCCAATTACAGCAGTGGGCGTTTACACTGAGGTCTCACAGCAGCCAATTACAGCAGTGGGCGTTTACACTGTGGTCTCACAGCGGCCAATCACAGCAGTGGGCGTTTACACTCTGGTCTCACAGCGGCCAATCACAGCAGTGGGCGTTTACACTGAGGTCTCACAGCAGCCAATTACAGCAGTGGGCGTTTACACTGTGGTCTCACAGCGGCCAATCACAGCAGTGGGCGTTTACACTGAGGTCTCACAGCAGCCAATCACAGCAGTGGGCGTTTACACTGAGGTCTCACAGCAGCCAATCACAGCAGTGGGCGTTTACACTGTGGTCTCACAGCGGCCAATCACAGCAGTGGGCGTTTACACTGAGGTCTCACAGCAGCCAATCACAGCAGTGGGCGTTTACACTGTGGTCTCACAGCGGCCAATCACAGCAGTGGGCGTTTACACTGAAGTCTCAAAGCGGCCAATCACAGCAGTGGGCGTTTACACTGTGGTCTCACAGCGGCCAATCACAGCAGTGGGCGTTTACACTGAGGTCTCACAGCAGCCAATCACAGCAGTGGGCGTTTACACTGTGGTCTCACAGCAGCCAATCACAGCAGTGGGCGTTTACACTGAAGTCTCACAGCGGCCAATCACAGCAGTGGGCGTATACACTGTGGTCTCACAGCAGCCAATCACAGCAGTGGGCGTTTACACTGTGGTCTCACAGCGGCCAATCACAGCAGTGGGCGTTTACACTGTGGTCTCACAGCGGCCAATCACAGCAGTGGGTGTTTACACTGAAGTCTCACAGCGGCCAATCACAGCAGTGGGCGTATACACTGTGGTCTCACAGCAGCCAATCACAGCAGTGGGCGTTTACACTGTGGTCTCACAGCAGCCAATCACAGCAGTGGGCGTTTACACTGAGGTCTCACAGCAGCCAATCACAGCAGTGGGCGCTTACACTGAAGTCTCAAAGCGGCCAATCACAGCAGTGGGCGTTTACACTGAAGTCTTACAGCAGCCAATCACAGCAGTGGGCGTTTACACTGTGGTCTCACAGCAGCCAATCACAGCAGTGGGCGTTTACACTGTGGTCTCACAGCAGCCAATCACAGCAGTGGGCGTTTACACTGTGGTCTCACAGCAGCCAATCACAGCAGTGGGCGTTTACACTGTGGTCTCACAGCAGCCAATCACAGCAGTGGGCGTTTACACTGAAGTCTTACAGCAGCCAATCATAGCAGTGGGCGCTTACACTGAAGTCTCAAAGCGGCCAATCATAGCAGTGGGCGTTTACACTGAGGTCTCACAGCAGCCAATTACAGCAGTGGGCGTTTACACTGAGGTCTCACAGCAGCCAATTACAGCAGTGGGCGTTTACACTGTGGTCTCACAGCGGCCAATCACAGCAGTGGGCGTTTACACTCTGGTCTCACAGCGGCCAATCACAGCAGTGGGCGTTTACACTGAGGTCTCACAGCAGCCAATTACAGCAGTGGGCGTTTACACTGTGGTCTCACAGCGGCCAATCACAGCAGTGGGCGTTTACACTGAGGTCTCACAGCAGCCAATCACAGCAGTGGGCGTTTACACTGAGGTCTCACAGCAGCCAATCACAGCAGTGGGCGTTTACACTGTGGTCTCACAGCGGCCAATCACAGCAGTGGGCGTTTACACTGAGGTCTCACAGCAGCCAATCACAGCAGTGGGCGTTTACACTGTGGTCTCACAGCGGCCAATCACAGCAGTGGGCGTTTACACTGAAGTCTCAAAGCGGCCAATCACAGCAGTGGGCGTTTACACTGAAGTCTCAGACAAGCCCCTTCAAACATAGCGTTCAAATCAGAGGCTAAAATCAGGGAAGGAAAAATGCCTTTAATTTCTAAATTATGACCATTTTTAATGTAAAAATCATACTAACATTATACGTGCACCACAGGAATCATTATAAAACACTGCAGTTCATGACCCCTTTATATATATTAGTTAAAGACACCTTATATAAAGTGTGATTATGTACTAACATTGAAATGAATCATTTGAAACAAACTTGTGTACATGCATGTTTTTACATTGTACTTATATTTAAAAAACCTGCATAATTAATTTCTGTAAATACATCTATAATTACACGGTTGACCTTCCCTTCCCTTTTAATCCACCCTTAAACCTGCCCATCCCACCAAACCTGTCCCTAATCTTACCCAGTATCCCACCACATTAGCAGCAAAAGTGTTTTGCACAACAATATGAACACAATAAATACATCATACAAATTTTTGATGCAAGTACATAGTAGTTAAGGACACCTACACTGTAAAATCTAATTAGTTAGACTTACTTTAAAAAAGCATGCAAACCGATTGTCCTAAAAAAAACAAGTAAAGTGAACAAATGCTTAGTTAGTGTAGTTCACTAGACAAGAGTGTAGAGAGTACTTGATCTTTTACTTTAGATTTACTCTTGACTTAGTATAGCTACCATTGTTGTGTTTTGATGATGAATGTTGAAGTGTGTGTGTGACTCAAGCATGGTCAACTGCAAGATATTGTTACAAGTATAGAGGGATTATATCAACCCGATTAAAAGTGTCACAGGTGTTTATGACGCAAGTGTTAGCAATAAAATTGTAAACAATCATTATTCAACATAAAGGGAAATATTACATAGGTTAATTTTAAAATTTGACCTTAATTTCTGAGTAAATCATTAACTATAGTTATTCAGTCAGCATTTAGGTCAACTTTTAAAAGCAACCTATGCATTACTTCTCTTCCTTTGAAACCAAATAACTGTGATTTCTAGTTGCATCGCTGCAATAGGAACAGAGTTATAATAATATGAATGTTCCCAGTGCCCAGCCATATGGAACCCTGATCTCCATAATGGTGACTTTTTTTTTTTTTGGCTTGACAAAATGCCACTCAAACCAATCAATTAATCTTAACTTGGGTTTTCTGAGTAAACAAGGAATAGTATGTGAATAGAACAGATTAAATCAAGTTAAGACATTAAGTAACGTTAACTAAAGTGTTAGAATCACTGTTGGATTGTGCACTCAAAAAAATGAAACGTTGGATTTACTTAATTTTTTTATGTCAACAGGTTCCACGTAATTGGGTTATGTTGAATTTAATTAACATTGTTATTTCAGTAAACTTAAGTTTTTTACATAAGGTTAGTTCAATGCCATTTAGTTAAATCAGGTTAACATTCTTAATTTTGTCCAAAACTATTAAATGTAATTATTCTAAAATGAATATAAAAAAGCAAAACAAGTAATCCAGTTTAATTGATTATTTTTATTTAGTGAAATACTAACATTTACAAAACCTTTTACAAGATCTTATTGGCTAGCCAAAAGATGGTTTTGTTACATCCATTGTTAATTATTATTAGCAGGTCCTCACCCCAAGCACACGCTCTACACTTCACCACAATAGTAACCTCCAAAAACACTAACATAACGTAAAAACTTTTAAATACCAACATAAAACATTAATTAAAAAGTCTCTCCATTTTCTAATCTTGTTGTAATCTTTATTTCAACATTTACTCTCCGAATTCAGCCCCTTTGCAAAGCACGATGGGAAGTAAACGTCTTGTTTGATGGGGTTACTTGATTGAAACATGTTATTTCAAAATGAAAACATCAAGTTATGTCAAAGAGTAACGGTTTGAAGTCAGTTTAACATGAATAAATTACATTTGAACCAGAAACCTGATATAATTGTGTTAAATCAAGATTAATTGCTTTAAGTGAACAGCATAAAATAATTTTTTGGAGTCTGACCAAAATTTCCTCCAGTGTACACTGTCAGAAAAAAAGGTACAGTGCTGTCACTGGGGCGGTACCCTAAGGTACAAAAGTGAAAAGGTACATCTTTGTACCTTACTCACCCCTAAATGGTACATATTAGTACCTTAAAAGGTACATATCAGTACTTTAAGAGTGCATATTAGTACCTTTTCGGTTTTGTACCTTAGGGTACCGCCCCAGTGACAGCACCGTACCTTTTTTTCTGACAGTGTAGATCATCTGTTCTCTATGTGAATATATAGTAAAGTGTGATTTATTCTGTGATCAAAGCTGAATTTATCATCATTACTCCAGTCTTCAGTGTCACATGACCCTTCACTAATCACTCTCATATGAGGATTTGATGCTCAAGACACATGTATGATTATTATCAGTGTTGAAAACAGTTGATATATTTTGTTTTTCAGGATTCTTTGATGATTAGAAAGTTCAAAAGAACAGCATTTACTTGAAATATAATCTTTTGTAACATTATAAATGTCTTTACTTTACTTTACTGAGTCCTTGCTAAATACGTCTTAATGTCTTTCTTTTCTTTTTAAAATCTGACTTACTTCAAACTTTTCAATGTTTTATTGCAGTTTCCACAAAAATATGAAGTGATTATGTTTGTAGAGCATGAAATCATATTAGACTGATTTGTGAAGGGTCATGTGACACTGAAGACTGATGATAAAAAGGAAAATATCACACTTTACTATAGATTCACATAGAGAACAGCTGATCTACACCGGAAAATATTTCACATTTTTGACTGTGTTTTTCATCAAATAAACGTAGGTGAGCAGAAGAGACTCTTTCAAAAACAATGTTGACTGCTATTGTATACTCTTATTGCATGCGAAGTATGAAATGTTTAGGAGAAGCAGGTTAATACTTAAACGACATGTCACACAAAAGTTTCCCACAAGCTCAATATCAGATATTGCATTGAGAATATGAGACCTATAGTCCTACCTAAAGAAGGCGTACATGACCAGCATGTTCCCGATCACTCCCACAGCCCCGATGATCGCCACGAAAAAAGCCACTATGTAGTGTGCATGATCGGGAACGTCCACTTTCCTGAAGAATCCACGATCCATGTCCACCGGCTCCTCCATACCTGTGACGACGACAGTGCAAACGTTACTCCATTAAGCTCTTCAAGAGTTCTCCTCTTCACGGTGACCTCTCACATGTGGGTGAATGTGAAAAACACATCTTTCAGATGCAAAAGCTCAGTTTGATGTGGTTACCAGTGTTTTGTTTTTTTCCCTTATCTGTTACACAAGCATCCAAGAACTGCGGCGCATGTGATGCGAGAGGCTTAAGGGAAATAAGAACATGCTCTGTTTGTGCTCTTGACCTTCCTGTATTGCAACTCCAAACAGAGAAATCGCCTCGAGCTCCAGAAATATGGACAAAGCAATAACACATGCTGCAGATAGAGTAAAAAAGAGGGCTTCTTTTAAAAACATTGCTCTAGAATCACATGTTGAATGTGATGGGTTGACACACCTTTAGTTTTAAGATTGATGATTTGAGCTCAAAATGGACAATTCTTATTTTTTATGGAATATTGCAGAGTTTATTCTAACTGATTCATCATTCTTATGTTAATAATCTTTGATCAGAATAACTTGATCTCATCTCTGATGGCGAGGGCGGGGCCACCTGTCACTCACATGAGCTCCACCAATAGCAAACCACAACCATCCAATCAATTCCCCACAGACACACTCAAGCCCCGCCCCTACATTTGTTCTTGTTTGAGAAGCGTTTCCCTCACTATCGGTCACTATAGGAAATAAAAGACAAGCGCAACTTCCTGACTTTAATGTAAAAGTTATGAAACAATATTGAGAGTCTCGGGACTTTGTAATGTTTAAAACATTTAACGCTCAAAATAATTAATAGATTTGAGTAGAGCTAACTTAAATTAAACAAATGAAATCAAATGAACTTTCTTATGAGTTCTCAAAACTGACTGTATACTGAATTGTTTCATTGTTTTGGGTTTTATGAACTTAAATTTCACCGAAACTGGGCTGGGATTTCTACTTCCCAGCATGCTTTGCCATGACACTCAAACGGGACAGCAAATGCTCAAATTAAGTGTTATATAAGGTTAGAAGATTAATGTTAAGTGGGAGATGTTTTATGTTATTCATGTTGGTTTGATGACGAGTGGAGCGTGAGTTTAGTTTGAGGACAGATTTATGTTAAATGTTTGATATTGCTGCCCTCATTCAGCAAGTGCTATGCTATGCTAATGCTATCAAAGCATCATGTTACCAATTCACCCGTCGCTGCAAGTTTGATTGACAGGTGATCTGACCAATCACATCGCCGAATCTGCCGGTTTGTCCGACAAAGCGGTCAGGAGAGTTAGTAGATTAACGTCAGTGGACTTGAACTTGGAAAAACGGTGTGTGCTGACGTCTTTCCGCAGTTGAAACAACATTTCTTTTAGTGTTCATTCATGTTAATTTCATGCTCATCAATGATCTAGAAGGAAGAGATAATCGGTTCACGAGCAGCTTTAACTGAGGCGCTACAGCGATCACCACATATTAAAGAGCCACAGAACGCTATTTATTGTTTAAATTTCTTTAAAAAAATGACAATTTCAAAGTTGAGACTGTGTTTCATATCAAAAGTAACTTGCTCTGTCCTGTCTGTCTGCGTTTTGTCATTGCTCCGCAATGTATTTTCTTTACGTGAGAACGTGTGTGTGTGGTGTGAGAGCGCCATGGCTCGTCGGACATAGCAGCAGCAACTAAAGGGGGCGGGTCTTTGCGAACGGTCAATTCGCAAGGTAGCATTTATTGAATTAGCTAGTTAAAGGTCACCTATTATGCCCCTTTTTACAAGATGTAATATAAGTCTCAGGTGTCCCCAGAGTGTGTGTGAAGTTTGAGATCAAACTTCCTAACAGATCATTTAATATACCATTTTGAAAATGGCAATTTTTGGGTTTGAGAAAAATTTGCTGTATTGTGTGCGTCTCCTTTAAATGCAAATGAGCTGCTGCTCCCCACCGCAGAGGGCGGAGCCTTCACAGCTCGTGTAATATACAGTACCTACTGCTATATCTGCTGTTAATGTGAATCAAACAACAGAAAATCTCTCACTGCTCTCGAATGAATGAACTTTAGTAGAACACATTTCTTACTTGAATGCTCTTGCTGGGAGATAAACATGGCGGACTGTGTACAGCTCTCTGAGGGCGGAGTCTATGCTAATACGGCAGTGTCCATCAACACTCGTGGGCGGGGCCTGTGAAATGTGACATCACTATGCCAGGAATATGCAAACGGCTTGTTCGGAGACACTGCTTTTAATTTATGTGAATTTTAAAAAAAGCGTGTAGATTTTTATCGTTAAAGGGTGGTCGTGTACACACACTGCCAACACACATTTATGTTCATCCATATAAAAGTGAATTTTGCATAATAGGTGCCCTTTAAAGCTAGTCAAGTTTCCACTACTTTAAGTTAAATGTATAAATTAGCTTACTCGAATATTTCAAGTTAAGAGCAATTCAAATGTATGATTACAAAATAAAAATCAGCAAGTTCTGCTTACTTAAACATTACATTTCTTAACTTAAATAATTTGATGTAACCGATTGCCTCAATTTCTTTTTTAGTTTTGCCAACTTATTTGGGTTTACAGTGTAGGGTCACTTATAAAAATATCCCAGACTTCTGTATTCTGTCTCTGTTTTTTTTTAACATTGTATGATGCAAGACATAGATATTCAATGAAAAAAATATTTTTCAAAGTTGTCAAGAAAACAAAAATTACTGGAGTTTTTACAAGAAAATACTATTTTAGTTTTTTCCCTCTCTTTAAAGGGATAGTTCACCCAAAAATGAAAATTAGCCCATGATTTACTCACCCTCAAGTCATCCGAGGTGTGTATGAAATTCTTCTTTCAGACGAATAAAATCTGAGTTATATTAAAAATGTTCAGGCTAATCCAAGCATTATAATAGCTTGCTCTGTTTTTGAAGTCCATAAAAAATGCATCTGTCCGTCATATAACTGCTCCACACGGCTCTGGGGTGTTAATAAAGGCCTTCTGAAGCGAATCGATGCGTTTGTGTAAGAAAAATATCCATATTTAAAAATGTATTTCCTTTTTTTCTATGGCTCTGCATCAGCCGTCCCCGCGCCATCACTTCCGGCGAATAAGGTCAAAATACCGGCGAGATCATAGATATATATACATAGATTCCTCATTAGTGCCTGCGGATCGGCCGAATGAGGCATCTACGTATATATATCTTTGATCACACCAGTATTTTGACCTTATTCGCCAAAAGTTATGGTGCTGGGAATACTAGATGACATTCGTCTGATAAGAGGTAAAAAAATAACAGATACTGTTGGGTTTCTCACAGAAAGTGATCGTTTGGTGTCTTCAGACATCAATGTGTCGCCACGAGCCGCAGGGTTTAATAAGGATTCGTATGTCTGTGTGTTTTTACTCTCATTGCTCTCATACTCTGAAACAGGGTTCCCCAAACTACGGCCCGCGGGCCGAATACAGCCCGCCCCCACATTTAGACCGGCCCTTTGAACCAGAGTCCTGCACGGGCGGGTACCCGACGGGTGATCCACGAATATTGCTGAAACGGGTGAAAAAAACATCCTAACTGTGTCGGATACGGGTGCGGGTCGGACAAGGGACAAACACGGGTCTAAACACGGGTTTTAAACAGTCATGTGCAAACGAATATATATATAAAAATACATGCATGTATATTGTAGATGTGTTCCTAAAAAAAGTATGCATATTTTTAGGAACACATCTACAAAAATATGCCTTGCCTGTATTTCAAGTTGATAAAATAATTTCAAATCCATATCAGTGTATTTTTGCCCGTGCGGCACGCGCGCCTGCCCTCCTAGGAGATTCACAACCGCGCGCGATCTGCCTGCACTGCAGTCGTCGAGATGATCCTGAGGAGTTGAAGAAAAGAGAGCCGCAAATGTGGAACTTCATCGCTGAGGAAGCACGCAGATAACTGTGGTAACAAACCAAGCACACACAGTTCTATCGAACAGTATTTTTCAAAAGGGGCCAGAACTGAAGGTGCCTCGTAGAGATGATAAGGACACATAACCATGTGACAGCTCTGAAGGTGTCCTTGTGTAAATGGTCGTGTAATAACTTCTGTATGCTGGCAATAAACATTTTTGAAAGTGTGTCTATAATGTTATGCTAAACATTAGATTTTTAGTTTGATGAATAGATTTAAAATCATAATAAAATCTCCACAATAATACTGGTAGTCACTCCGGCCCATGTAATTTGACCGACCCGGCCCCCCATTAAAGAAAAATGGAAAAATGATGTGGCTCTTACAGAAAAAAGTTTGGGGACCCCTGCTCTAAAATATCCCCATTGACATCATTATACGACTATCACACTGCAGCGGCTGGAGTTAAACATCTGCATTTGTGTTCTACTGAAGAAACCAACACACCTGCATCTCTGATGCCCTGGAGGGGAGCAGATCAACATAAACATTTCGTTTTTGGGTGAACTCTCCCTTTAAAGCCCCGTCCACATGAAGCTAGAGCTTTCCCTAGCCAATCTTTTTTTCCCCTCGTTTCAAGAAATATCTGCGTCCACATGAAACCACTGAAACCGACTCAAAACACATGCCAGGCCAGTATGTGGCGCTGTAATTCTGCCACTCAAAACGGAGAAGAAGAGTTGTGGCTAGAAGGGGTACAGCAATGGTAGGAAGTGAAGCAAAATCTCACAATAAAATAACAATAAATACATTTGCTACTTACCAGATTGAGTTTTATTAACGCCTACATCTATCCCAACCCTAAACCTACCCTTACAATAATGCAAATACCGTAATTAAACGACGCAGTATTAATGTGCACATGCCCAGTGCCCGTAGTTGTATCCCTTCTAGTCTGTCCCGTGCGGGACGTGGTGTGATGACATCACCGTTTCACAAAATATACGGATTGGCTGTACACACAAAAACGCAAGGGTTTACAATCAAAAAAGGGTTTTTAAAATTTGTTTGTATACAGCTAAACGCGTTTCCGTGTGGACGGGCCTAAATTTGCCATTTATTTGTAATTATGTGTGATCCTGGAGCTCAACAGCAGTCCTGCGTCTCACGGGTATATCTGTTCTGCAGCCAACAACACATTATGAGACAAAATTATCCATTTTTCTTTTATGTCAAAAATCATTAGAATTTTTAGAAAATTCATTAGAAGATATTCCCACCGTAAACACATCATAAATGTATTATTAGTAGTAATATGCATTGCTGAGGACTTCATTTGGACAAATTTTGTCAATATTTAGATTTTTTTGCACCCTCAGATTCCAGATTTTCAAATATTGTCCTATCCTAACAATTATATTATATATAGAGACATTTTGTGCTCTTTTAACGTCTGTGTCCTGCCGTGATTGAAGGGTGAAGGCCTTGGGGCGGCGGATCAAGCGTCCTGCGGCTCCGAGCATTGATCGGCTCCCGCTAACGGCTCCTGTCTGAAGGTGTAGAGAACATGTCCTCTGAAAAACCCTGCGCTCAGGTGGATGTCTCTACGTCATCTCAAACACACACACACACAGATCAGATCGGAGGAAAGATAAATATAAGCAGAGGTAGCCTAAATGCTGTTGCAAACGCATGTCCTGAGCATTAGCTTAGCAACATGCTAACGCACTATTTCCCCACCCATACATGTGCTGTGCAGGAACGCTTTATAATTGTAATAATTTAAATCAGGCACAGACAATGACCCTTATGATTAAAGGAAGTAATTAAACCGTGAGGGAGTGATTAAATGACCCATCTGTGGAGGTGCCATAAGAGGATTAATTTTTATTTATTTATTTAATGTTAATGTGAGCAAAGCCGTCAACAGTCATGCAAGTTAAAGGCTCCGGTTCAGTAAAAGCCGCTTCAGACAGCAGATTCGCCCAAAGACGACGTTCACTTCACTGTAAACACTCAAGATGTCTGAATATCATTGAATTCAAATATCAAAACAAGTGTCAAAAGTTTTTAAAAAGCTCTTGAGTGCAGATTCAGACACGTTTTTAAGTGTGAATGAGTAATGCAGAACGTTTTGGGACAGAAACTCAAACTGCCACAATATCCAAATGGATTGAAGATGCTCAGAGAAAGGTCTGATTATGATCAAACAATTTTTTTCCATCTAATGCCTTTAAAATAGCCAGCCCTCATGCAGACTGAAAGTACAAACACAGACAGAAAATAAATCACAACATGACTTCATTTCTGACTCAATGGCCGTTTCTCAATAGCCTGGTCCTACCCGACTCTCGGACACTGACAAGCGTTCACTTCCTTGAAGGCGGAAACTCTGTTGAAGTTTAAAGGGTCATGAAACCCTAAACCAAATTTTATGAGATTTTAACGGAATTATGTGTGTTTATCATGGAAGACACACTCTAAAAAATGCTGGGTTAAAAACAATCCAAGTTGGGTTGATTTAACTCAGTGAATGGGTTGATTTAACTCAGTGAATGGGTTGTTATAACTCAGTGAATGGGTTGTTATAACTCAGTGAATGGGTTGTTATAACTCAGTGAATGGGTTGTTTTAACTCAGTGAATGGGTTGTTATAACTCAGTGAATGGGTTGTTTTAACTCAGTGAATGGGTTGTTTTAACTCAGTGAATGGGTTGTTATAACTCAGTGAATGGGTTGTTTTAACTCAGTGAATGGGTTGTTATAACTCAGTGAATGGGTTGTTTTAACTCAGTGAATGGGTTGTTATAACTCAGTGAATGGGTTGTTATAACTCAGTGAATGGGTTGTTTTAACTCAGTGAATGGGTTGTTTTAACTCAGTGAATGGGTTGTTATAACTCAGTGAATGGGTTGTTATAACTCAGTGAATGGGTTGTTATAACTCAGTGAATGGGTTGTTATAACTCAGTGAATGGGTTGTTATAACTCAGTGAATGGGTTGTTATAACTCAGTGAATGGGTTGTTTTAACTCAGTGAATGGGTTGTTATAACTCAGTGAATGGGTTGTTATAACTCAGTGAATGGGTTGTTTTAACTCAGTGAATGGGTTGTTATAACTCAGTGAATGGGTTGTTATAACTCAGTGAATGGGTTGTTTTAACTCAGTGAATGGGTTGTTTTAACTCAGTGAATGGGTTGTTATAACTCAGTGAATGGGTTGTTTTAACTCAGTGAATGGGTTGTTTTAACTCAGTGAATGGGTTGTTATAACTCAGTGAATGGGTTGTTTTAACTCAGTGAATGGGTTGTTATAACTCAGTGAATGGGTTGTTTTAACTCAGTGAATGGGTTGTTATAACTCAGTGAATGGGTTGTTTTAACTCAGTGAATGGGTTGTTATAACTCAGTGAATGGGTTGTTATAACTCAGTGAATGGGTTGTTTTAACTCAGTGAATGGGTTGTTATAACTCAGTGAATGGGTTGTTTTAACTCAGTGAATGGGTTGTTATAACTCAGTGAATGGGTTGTTTTAACTCAGTGAATGGGTTGTTTTAACTCAGTGAATGGGTTGTTTTAACTCAGTGAATGGGTTGTTTTAACTCAGTGAATGGGTTGTTTTAACTCAGTGAATGGGTTGTTTTAACCCTGTGATTGGGCCATTTTAAGCAAACATTTAACCCAACCGCTGGGTTAAAACAACCCATTTGATGGGTTAAAACCACCCAATTGATGGGTTAAAATAACCCATTCACTGAGTTAAATCAACCCAATTGCTGGTTGTTTTTAACCCAGCATTTTTTAGAGTGCAGTGTGACCATCTGTTAGTTTTGAATATGGGAGAAAACTAGTTCATTTGAAACCTTTTTGCTCTTTTTTCAACTTCCTGGTTTTCATGTCGACGTCATATGCTTTGGCATTTTCTCGTACTATAGTATGGCGATGACTCATCGGTCTCATAATTATTCATGAGTCTGCGTGTCTTTGTCCTATAAGATGCGTTGCTTAAAGGTCCCGTTCTTCGTGTTTTTTTGAAGCTTTGATTGTGTTTACAGTGTGCAATATAACATGTGTTCATGTTTCACGTGTAAAAAAACACAGTATTTTTCACACAATGTACTCATCTGTACACCGCTGTTCTCACTGTCCTAAAAACGGCTGATGAGTTCCTTGTTCTATGAAGTCCCTCCTTCAGAAATACGTAACGAGTTCTGATTGTGCCACCGGTTCCCATGTTGTGATTGGACAGCAGCTTAGCGCACGTGGCACGGAAGTCACGCCTCTTAACGGGAGATGTATGCGCTTAATGATCTCTACAGCGTCCCTGGGAAAGCCAAACAAAGGTGATTTGACTCCGGGATGAAAATAACAGCGTCTCGACGACATGGCGACAAACACACTCAAACGCAACACTTCCTCTTCTCCACGTGGGAGAGCAACAAGACCACGCCCCCTTTTTCGCGTATTCTTTTGGGCGGAGGTTAGTCTGTTCTACTGACGTAATTAAAGCAGGAAGTACCAGGATGTAGTCCAAGCCGGCCGTTCGCTGTAGGCTTTGAAAGGGAACTTCTGTTAAATAAAATATCTCGCTTGGCATTGAACTTTGAGCTTTATAATTTTACAGGTATTATTTATGCTCTAACAGCAACATTACACACTAACTAAAGTTTGAAAAATGGGATCACGGAGAACAGGACCTTTAACTCATGACCGCACGTGCTTAATTATTCATGACCGCACGTGTTGATGGGCGTTTCCTCTGACTGGCGCTTCAAACAGTGAGATCATATATCTGATGTTTAACCACCACAGAGACATCAGAGCCAGCGGCTGAAGGACTGGCCGAAGAAAGGCTGCTCTCGCCGGGGTTAATGAGCGCTGAGCGCCCTGATCCACTGGAGCTCACAACTCCACACACACCAGATCACATGTTCAACTCCACACACACCAGATCACATGTTCAGCTCCACACACACCAGATCACATGTTCAGCTCCACACACACCAGATCACATGTTCAACTCCACACACACCAGATCACATGTTCAACTCCACACACACCAGATCACATGCTCAACTCCACACACACCAGATCACATGTTCAACTCCACACACACCAGATCACATGTTCAACTCCACACACTCCAGATCACATGTTCAACTCCACACACACCAGATCACATATTCAACTCCACACACTCCAGATCACATGTTCAACTCCACACACTCCAGATCACATGTTCAACTCCACACACACCAGATCACATGTTCAACTCCACACACACCAGATCACATGTTCAACTCCACACACACCAGATCACATGTTCAACTCCACACACACCAGATCACATGTTCAACTCCACACACTCCAGATCACATGTTCAACTCCACACACTCCAGATCACATGTTCAACTCCACACACACCAGATCACATGTTCAACTCCACACACACCAGATCACGTTCAACTCCACACACACCAGATCACATGTTCAACTCCACACACACCAGATCACATGTTCAACTCCACACACACCAGATCACATGTTCAACTCCACACACACCAGATCACATGTTCAACTCCACACACACCAGATCACATGTTCAACTCCACACACACCAGATCACATGCTCAACTCCACACACACCAGATCACATGTTCAGCTCCACACACACCAGATCACATGTTCAGCTCCACACACACCAGATCACATGTTCAACTCCACACACACCAGATCACATGTTCAGCTCCACACACACCAGATCACATGTTCAGCTCCACACACACCAGATCACATGTTCAACTCCACACACACCAGATCACATGTTCAGCTCCACACACACCAGATCACATGCTCAACTCCACACACACCAGATCACATGTTCAACTCCACACACACCAGATCACATGTTCAACTCCACACACACCAGATCACGTTCAACTCCACACACACCAGATCACATGTTCAACTCCACACACACCAGATCACATGTTCAACTCCACACACACCAGATCACATGTTCAACTCCACACACACCAGATCACATGTTCAACTCCACACAAACCAGATCACATGTTCAACTCCACACACACCAGATCACATGTTCAACTCCACACACTCCAGATCACATGTTTAACTCCACACACTCCAGATCACATGTTCAACTCCACACACACCAGATCACATGCTCAACTCCACACACACCAGATCACATGTTCAACTCCACACACACCAGATCACATGTTCAGCTCCACACACACCAGATCACATGCTCAACTCCACACATACCAGATCACATGCTCAACTCCACACACACCAGATCACATGCTCAACTCCACACACACCAGATCACATGTTCAGCTCCACACACACCAGATCACATGCTGAACTCCACACACACCAGATCACATGTTCAGCTCCACACACACCAGATCACATGTTCAGCTCCACACACACCAGATCACATGTTCAACTCCACACACACCAGATCACATGTTCAACTCCACACACACCAGATCACATGTTCAACTCCACACACACCAGATCACATGCTCAACTCCACACACACCAGATCACATGCTCAACTCCACACACACCAGATCACATGTTCAACTCCACACACACCAGATCACATGTTCAACTCCACACACACCAGATCACATGTTCAACTCCACACACACCAGATCACATGTCCAACTCCACACACACCAGATCACATGTTCAACTCCACACACACCAGATCACATGTTCAACTCCACACACAGCAGATCCCATGTTCAACTCCACACACACCAGATCACATGTTCAACTCCACACACACCAGATCACATGTTCAACTCCACACACACCAGATCACATGTTCAACTCCACACACACCAGATCACATGTTCAACTCCAAACACACCAGATCACATGTTCAACTCCATACACACCAGATCACATGTTCAGCTCCACACACACCAGATCACATGTTCAACTCCACACACACCAGATCACATGTTCAACTCCACACACACCAGATCACATGCACAACTCCACACACACCAGATCACATGTTCAACTCCACACACACCAGATCACATGTTCAACTCCACACACACCAGATCACATGTTCAACTCCACACACACCAGATCACATGCACAACTCCACACACACCAGATCACATGTTCAACTCCACACACACCAGATCACATGTTCAACTCCACACACACCAGATCACATGTTCAGCTCCACACACACCAGATCACATGCACAACTCCACACACACCAGATCACATGCTCAGCTCCACACACACCAGATCACATGTTCAACTCCACACACACCAGATCACATGTTCAACTCCACACACACCAGATCACATGCTCAACTCCACACACACCAGATCACATGTTCAACTCCACACACACCAGATCACATGTTCAGCTCCACACACACCAGATCACATGTTCAACTCCACACACACCAGATCACATGTTCAACTCCACACAGACCAGATCACATGTTCAACTCCACACAGACCAGATCACATGTTCAACTCCACACACACCAGATCACATGTTCAACTCCACACACACCAGATCACATGTTCAGCTCCACACACACCAGATCACATGTTCAACTCCACACACACCAGATCACATGTTCAACTCCACACACACCAGATCACATGTTCAACTCCACACAAACCAGATCACATGTTCAACTCCACACAGACCAGATCACATGTTCAACTCCACACACACCAGATCACATGTTCAACTCCACACACACCAGATCACATGTTCAGCTCCACACACACCAGATCACATGTTCAACTCCACACACACCAGATCACATGTTCAACTCCACACACACCAGATCACATGTTCAGCTCCACACACACCAGATCACATGTTCAACTCCACACACACCAGATCACATGTTCAACTCCACACACACCAGATCACATGTTCAGCTCCACACACACCAGATCACATGTTCAACTCCACACACACCAGATCACATGTTCAGCTCCACACACACCAGATCACATGTTCAACTCCACACACACCAGATCACATGTTCAACTCCACACACTCCAGATCACATGTTCAACTCCACACACACCAGATCACATGTTCAGCTCCACACACACCAGATCACATGTTCAGCTCCACACACCAGATCACATGTTCAACTCCACACACACCAGATCACATGTTGAACTCCACACACACCAGATCACATGTTCAACTCCACACACACCAGATCACATGTTCAACTCCACACACACCAGATCACATGTTCAACTCCACACACACCAGATCACATGTTCAACTCCACACACACCAGATCACATGTTCAACTCCACACACACCAGATCACATGTTCAACTCCACACACACCAGATCACATGTTCAGAGAGGAGCTCTCTTTATAAATAAACCACAGATTTGAGCTTTACACAACTACATTCTCACCTGAAAAACTCTATTTCGTGACACAATAACAGTATTTTTAAATTACGCTGAGTTTCTCGTCCGCTATTTGACGCTTGCTGGTTTGTGCAAGATGCATTCTGGGATACCGGTCTGTCTCAAGTCTGCTCAAGTCACCTCTCAACGCATCCTCGATAAAAGGGGCGGATCAAGGACACATCCGGGATTTAATGTGAACTTTGAACTGGAACAGTACTTGGGCAGCGACTGACGTTTCACAAGAACACATTTTGAGAATCGGACAATGATTCAATTAAAGTTGCTCAAAATGACTAAAATCATTATAAGGCTATTTTTGTATGTTATATTCTAATCTAAAAGTGGTATTTCTCAGCTAACAGGGACTGTAGAATAGAATAGAGTAGAATAGAATAGAATAGAGTAGAATAGAGTAGAATAGAATAGAGTAGAATAGAGTAGAATAGAGTAGAATAGAGTAGAATAGAATAGAATAGAACAGAACAGAACAGAACAGAACAGAACAGAACAGAACAGAACAGAATAGAATAGAATAGAACAGAATAGATTAGAATAGAATAGAATAGAATAGAATAGAATAGAATAGAATAGACCTTATTGTCCCATTTCTGGGACCTTTGACTTGGACTTCCATAATGATGTTCTCTTTGGCTAACGTTCTGTCAATGTTCTCTTAAAGTTACAAGCAAACGTTCTTCCTGTAACATTATTAATGTTTGTTCAGATTCGTCTGGTTTTTAATAACATTATATATATATATAAAATTAACGTTTTAACACATAAAAAGTTATTATTAAATTAAAATATATTATCTACAGAATAAATGTAAAGTGAACCAAGACTGACAAATCACAACAATCTCACAATTAAAATTGCTCAAAAAAATTAATAAAATCATCATAGGGCTATGTTTGTACTTTATATCTAATATAAAGTGATATTTGGCAGCCAAAAAAATTTTTTAGCAAATAAAATCTACAGAAGTTATTCCAACTTCAACAGAATAAATGTAAGGAGCACAGACACAGACAGAAAATAATCATAAGCTCACAATGATTTCAATTCTGACAGACTAAATTAGACCAAAAATAGCTATTTTTGTAGTTTATATCTAATATAAAGTGATTTTTGGTCACCAAAAGAAAGTTTTAAAACATAAAAAGGTGAATAAACATTATCTAGAGAATAAATTGTTCCTTATTCAACAGAATATATAAAGTGAACAAACAGACAGAAAATAATCATAACATGATCAAAATACTTTCATTTCTGACTGATTAAAATGAATAAAATGGTTCAAAATGATGACTAAAATAGCTATTTTTGTAGTTTACATATAATATAAAGTTATTTCTGGTCACCAAAATAGTTTTAAAACATCAAAAGGTGAATAAACATTATCTACAGGATAAATTGTTCCTTATTCAACAGAATAAATGTAAAGTGAACAAACACAGACAGAAAATAATCACAAGCTCACAATGATTTCATTGGACATTTTCAATTCATGGTTAAAGATGACTAAAGTCATTATATGGCTCGTTTTGTACTTTACGTCTAATATAAAGACCAATATATATTTCAACAATTGAAATGGTAAATCAGTGAATGAATGTGAAGCGTTCACCTGCGGTGCGTGTCTGAGCCGGCGGGTCTGTTGACATGAGCGCGGCGTTCATCACTGCTCGGGGTTGAGATGTGCGCGTCTCCGGCTGTGCGCGTCTCCGGCTGTGCTCTAATCCAGCGCTGAGGTGGAGCTTCACTACTACAGTCGGCATCAGCGCACGACACAGATCCACTCCACCACCGGCCGGCGGACGCACACGCTCAATTGATTTGATCAGCACTGCTGTCACTTTCAATCGCCCACAGCTCCTAAACCTACCCATCACACACACACACACACACACACACACACACACACACACACACACACACACACACACACACACACACACACACACACACACACACACACACACACACACACACACACACACACACACACACACACACTCACACTCTCTCATCCATCCACCCACACTCACACACACATACACACTCACTCACTCACACACACTCACACTCACACTCACACTCACACACACATACACACTCACTCACACTGACTCACACTCTCACTCTCACATCCACTCACTCTCACTCTCACATCCACCCACACTCACACACTCACACCCACACTCACAATCTCACACTCTCACTCTCACTCACACACATACACACTCACTCTCACTCACTCACTCACACTCACACTCACACTCACACTCACACCCACACTCACACTCACAATCTCACTCTCACTCTATGGAATGAAATTTGTGCCATAATTAAACAAACAAATCCAGCATTTTGCAAACAAACACGATCTGCTTTGCAAAGGAAAACTCGACTCGCAAACAAACAGAAAGCGATTTGCAAATACAAAGGTCAGTTTGAGCGAAAACGCAGAGGAGTAACAAACAAATGTACTGTGTTTTGCAAATAATAAATGAGTGAGTAAATTACATCATATCTCACAAATAAATACAAAACATCCTACAAATTACATGTAACATTTGAACAAATCTAGTCCATACAAATGCATATCTGTCTGTTACAAGACTTGCGCAGATTTTCTCACAAATGCAGCTCACGCAGATTTTCTCACAAATGCAGCTCGCGCAGATTTTCTCACAAATGCAGCTCGCGCAGATTTTCTCACAAATGTAGAGCAACTTCCTCTTCCAAACAGCAGATGGCGCTTTGGGTCAACACTTTTCCAGCTGACGAAATGAGCGGTGAACAGCTGAGTTTCTGTTTTACTTAATCTATTATTAATCTTTTTGAGATTTTCACTATACCGACCATATATTTCAATATAAGAAAAAAAATCACAATAGTTTAAAGATATTATTGTGACCGATCAGTGCAAAATCAGTAGTGACATGGCTGAAAACATTTAAGCTAGGCCTATTTTTTCTCATTAAAATCCATACAATTTATCCACTGTAGTGTAACAGGATATAAAAACTATTCACTTTTCTGTAATGTTATGTTATTTGTACATATGATGATAACATTTCTGTCGCAGAGAACATTTGAAATAATGTAAGGGTGTATTGTTTCACAATATAATGCAATACAAAAATACAACAGTATGTATTGTTTAATTCAAGTTTAGACAGATTTAGATTTAGCTTGCCTATAGAGTTGTTAATGTCACATCAAATATGGTAAATTTTGAAGGTCACACGGTATAGTGAAAATCTCAAAAAGATTAATAATAGATTAAGTAAAACAGAAACTCAGCTGTTCACCGCTCATTTCGTCAGCTGGAAAAGTGTTGACCCAAAGCGCCATCTGCTGTTTGGAAGAGGAAGTTGCTCTACATTTGTGAGAAAATCTGCGCGAGCTGCATTTGTGAGAAAATCTGCGCGAGCTGCATTTGTGAGAAAATCTGCGCGAGCTGCATTTGTGAGAAAATCTGCGCAAGTCTTGTAACAGACAGATATGCATTTGTATGGACTAGATTTGTTCAAATGTTACATGTAATTTGTAGGATGGTTTGTATTTATTTGTGAGATATGATGTAATTTACTCACTCATTTATTATTTGCAAAACACAGTACATATATTTGTTACTCTTCTGTGTTTTCGCTCAAACTGACCTTTGTATTTGCAAATCGCTTTCTGTTTGTTTGCGAGTCGAGTTTTCCTTTGCAAAGCAGATCGTGTTTGTTTGCAAAATGCTGGATTTGTTTGTTTAATTATGGCACAAAATTCACTCCATATCACTCTCACACTATCACTCTCACTCACACACATACACACACACTCACACTCTCACATCCACCCACACTCACACACACACACACACACACACACACACACACACACACACACACACACACACACACACTCTCTCTCACACTCACACTCGCACACTCACACTCACACATTCACAATCTCACTCTCACACTCTCACTCACACACATACACACACACTCACTCTCACTCACTCACTCACACTCACACCCACACTCACACACTCACACTCACACTCACACTCACAATCTCACTCTCACTCACACACACATACACACTCACTCACACTCACACTCTCACATCCACACACACACACACACACACACACACACACACACACTCTCACACTCACACTCGCACACTCACACTCACACTCACACTCACACTCACACTCTCACATCCACACACACACACACACACACACACACACACACACACACACACACACACACACACTCTCACACTCACAATCTCACTCTCACACCCACACTCTCACACATACACACTCACTCGCACTCACTCTCTCACTCTCACTCTCACTCACACTCGCACTCACACACTCACAATCTCACTCTCACACTCACACTCACACTCTCACATCAACCCACACACACACACACACACACACACACACACACACACTCTCACTTTCACTCACACTCGCACTCACACACTCACACTCACAATCTCACTCTCACACACACTCACACTTACACACTCACACTCACACATACACACTCATACTCATATGCACACATACTCACACACACTAACCCACACTCACACACACACACATAGACACACACACACTCACACTCACACTCACACTCACACACACACACACACACACTCACACACACACACACACACACACACACACACACACACACACACACACACACACACACACACACACACACACACACACACACACACACACACACACACACTCACACTCTCTCTCACATGGAATAATCCCTGGATAACTCTCGATTCATGTTGTTGTTGGTCATATTATATGCACTTAAGGGGCGGGACATTTCCCAAACCCTTGACCAATCACAACACACTGCTCCAGCCAACCAATCAGAGCACATTGTGCTTTCAGAAGGAGGGGCTTCATAGAGACAGGAACTAAACAGAGCGTTACTGACAGACTGGGAAGAGAGGAGCCGCAACAATGGAGAATATGAGGAGATGATCAACATTACAGCAGGAAAACCTGCTCCAGTAGAGCCAGAACACACAGGGCCTCTTTAATTCATGTCAACAAATGAGACTTTATACTAAAGTGTTACTGGAAAAACAGAATAATTTCCTGGAGAAACTTTAGTTTATAACCAAACTTCCTAGATAATCTCAGTAAGTAGAGCTCAAAGTCTTTTAGCACATATAAGGGTCATGAGGGAGTCCCATCGGTAAACTCTCGCCGCATGTCGGGAGCTTCAAGCTTTTAAAATAAGCATCCATGTGTGAAGAGACTCCTTAGAGACAAACGCTTGCACAGATAAAAGCTTACAGACACCGATCGGATCACGCTTCAGAGTCAAACACTCCCTGCTTAGTGTTTTTCAGCCTGCCTGACAGACATTTCTTGCTGGATGAAGAACGACCACCTTCGACTCAACCTTGGTCTCGGCCAACCCCATACTTCATCACAACTTCTCCATTTAGCGAGGTTTGTCAACCATAACTCCACCCAGGACAGCCAGGAACCTTGGAGTTGTAATTGACCATCAGTTAATCTTTGCTAGAACTGCCCGGTCCTGCAGATCTGCCTTCTAGAACATTAGGAGAATCAGGCCCTTCCTATAAGAGCAGATACTTCTCATCCAAGCTTTTGTTCTATTCTTCAAGCATGCACTGTCAAACCCTGGAAACTGATCCAGAATGAGCCGTAGAGAGCGCATGTCACACCTTGGGATCTAGTACAGGGGTTTTCAAACTTTTTGTGTGTGTGGACCACTAGTTGTAATCAAGAAATTTTGCAAATTTGGCCAGGATGCCGGGGTTACACCCCTACTCTTTATCGATGGGCATCCTGGGATTTTTAATGACCACAGAGAGTCAGGACCTCGGTTTAACGTCTCATCCGAAGGATGGTGCTTGTGTCCCCATCACTACACTGGGGTGTTAGGACCCACACAGACCAGAGAGTGAGCGCCCCCTGCTGGCCTCACTAACACCTCCACCAGCAGAAGCCTAGTTTTCCCAGTTGGTCTCCCATCCAGGTACTGACCAGGCTCAGCCCTGCTTAGCTTCAGTGGGAAACCAGTCTTGGGCTACAGGGTGATATGGCTGCTGGTGTAAGTTTATCAATCTATAAAAGAACAGTTGAATATGGGGGAAGAGAGAGAGAGGGTTTTCTTCATTGTTGTTTTTGTTTAATTTATTTTTGTTAAATATTGATTTGTACAGTTTTCTTTCTTTTATGTTCTTGTTAAATTTTGAGTGAAACTTACACAGTTTGCTTTGTCCTTTGTTGCATTTTTGGGGAATTTGTGGCACCCTGAAATAAATCAGATTTTTTTCCATGGACATTTATGGATTTTTGCCATTTTTTTTGCTGCCTGTTAGCCACTGCACTGACCATCCTACAACACACCCCTCCTCATAAAATCACACTGGTTGCCAATAGTCACATCAAATTCAAGGCACTGATGTTTGCCTACAGATCAACCTCTGGCTCTGCACCTCTGTACCTAAACTCATTACTTATGTGCTCTCCAGAGCTTGCGTTCTGCATGTGAATGCCGTCTTCACAAAATGGCACAAAATCACGTTTACGGACCTTTAGCGGGACCGTCCTGACCTGCTGAACTTTAGACATTTGCATATTGTTGCCCTATTGTGAGTTTGATTGTTTGCTCTCCTCATTTATAAGTCGCTTTGGATAAAAGCAACTGCTAAATGATTAAATGTAAAGGGAAATGCTAAAGCATCACACATTGCTCTTTACCTTCAACGAATCAAACCATTGGGGATGTTTCTATAGAATATCAGCACCCAACAAAACTAAACCACTGTTTGTTCAACAATATCAATCGAGATCTAAATGATGGCAGTTTCAACAAGTTAACACTGCTAAAGGTTCAGCGTGGAGCCAATTTTTGTTGTGTCACGTGAAAATGCCTCACTGAACAGTAAGAGATAAATATGAACAATTTCTATTCAGTAAATCTGATTGATTCCAGATTAAGCAGATTATAGCTTCACTTTGGGATTTGATCATGTAAATAAATCTATATTTCATCACAATCAACTTCTAATCATTGTCAATGGGCCACTCCTGATGAACATTTTACAATTTACGGGCATTATTAAATGTAAATATCCAAGATTGTAGCCCAGAAATCATGCCGTTTCAGAGTTACAGCTCTGTTATCCAACAGAAATAATGTATAATTAGATTTTTCTAGTGAAATGTCACCATAGGCTGACATTAAAATTCAATTCTTGATATCAACAACTACTAGTAATTGAAAAAACTCGATTGTCACTAGTGACAATGTTAATTTCTGATATCATGAATGTGATTGTTACTAGTAAGAACACCATTTTAGTTATCTGAAATTATACTGATATGAGGAATTCAATTCCTGGGGTCCGTTCTTCATACCTCGCTAACTCAGTTAGCTGGATCTGATTGTTGACGATTTGGCATGATCTTGGATTGTTTGGTTCTTCGACCTTACTTTATAATATTATTGGAGGTTTACGTTTTAAGGTTAGCCGTGCATTCATTTGAGTGGTGACGGATATTATGGGATGGCTTGATGCAGCGCAAGAGATGCAGATCATTTGATACTGACCCTTAACCCTTTAACTGTCACCCCCCTTTATTGAGAATACACATGAAAATGCACTATCCAAACTTAAAGGGCTGTAATTCAAGAATGCTTTGGAATATAGACCAAAGTTTGGTCTCGTATTAAAGACGACACTCTGCAGATTATTGCAAATAATTGTAATTCAAAATATGAAAGTATGAAAAAGTTATGGAAGTTTAAATTGACTTTAAATGAAAAATACTGTACTAAATATTTTTTATTTCATATAAAATATATATTTTACAAAAAATAATTTACTCTAAAATTACTATAAAATCAAAGCCATATGTCTAACCAATTTGTGTTCCAAATTTGAAGTTGATATCACAAAAATTGAAGTTCCCATGAGATTTTGTTTAGGGTGCTGTACCAAAAACAGCCACCGGGTGTCCTTCAAATTACATTTATTGTTTTTTTGATGCATTTTCCTGTAAATTTCTGTCCAAATGTCACTTTCATCACAAAACAGTCACCATATATGGACCCTTGAGACTCAGACCTTTCCGACAATATGCGCTTTGTCAAGATTGGAAAAGATTTTGAATATAAAGTAGTTAAAATAATTGTTGTAATATGAAACATGACACCGCCCACTAGGGGAGGAGCCCGCTAGAATAATTTAGAGTAACGTTTCCATGGTAACACAATGTCCGACTTCAAAACGGTTTTCACAGGATGAATTTTGAGTTTTTAAGCTTTCAAATGATACCTAATTTATGATAACTACTTAAATATATGATACGAAAAAAAGGCGATCAAAAAAAGAGCACCAGGCGTCCCACCTGTTTTAAGAAACTTTAGTACAGTCACGTATCAAATCTGCTTAGAATTGAATTAAAAATTAAGTTATAACATTGAAATAAAAATGTAAAGGGTGTACAAATTACTATAACATCGTGAATATAAATAATTGGGAATCATCATCAAAACAGTGCACATTTCATTTATCTATTATAACTATTATGTTGGTTTGGTCGTTTGGCTGTTTCCTTATAAAGGTCCAGAAATGCGTGGGGGTTTTTTGTGTGTGTAATTTGTCAAATTTTTTACCAGGTAGCTTTTTTAATTATATGATGTCATTACGTTGTCTTGACGCCAGCCAATCGCTGCATTGCTGATCGTGGTTTGAGTCTCGATGCATCTGCCCTCTTCAGGGAACACAGGAACGCCCTGTAGTCTTAGATCATTTACTCCAGATATTTTAATCCAATCCGCAAATTCGTTTGAAGAACCAAATTAGCCAGAGATCAGTTATCAGTGATCTGTCGAATCATCTCAGATGTATTAAGCGAGGTACGAAGAACGGACCCCTGATATCAACAAATATATTCGAATGGCTGGCTATGGTGACATTTCACTAGTGAAAATACAATTACAGATATCAAGAGTTTTTACTAGTTGAAATTGAATTGTTGATATCAAGAAATCATATCCCGTGAAATATTAAAAGTCAAAACAGCTTGCCATAGTGAATTTGTAGGTCCGGGTAACACAGAGAATGAGTAAACAATGTCGATATACTACCAACACTGTAACAATACAAAATTGGCGTTAAGCTGACGTTGAAAAATACATTAATGTGTCTGCATTCAGCTGTGTCCGTCACTTAGAAAACATGGCATTTAACAGTTAAATATTAATATTAATCTGCTCTCTACTGTCTGTGTGGATGTTCTGAGAACAAATCATATTCTGGGCCAAATGCTGAACATTTTCCCAGGAATACCAGCAAGTTTCCCGGTTTCAGCCTTTTCAAAAACTCAATGCATTTGATCTAAAAATAGAACAATTTCAATACTGCTGAAAAATTATGATTGCAAACTTTCATTAGCTTTGAGCAACATAAAACATTAGCCTGATCCAGTTAACATACACTCTTAAAAATAAAGGTTATTTATTGTTGGCATCGATTGTTCCATGAAGAACCTTTTACTCTTTCCGCGCCATTGACAGAATTTTTTGGCTGTTTTCACTGTTATACGGTAGGGGGCGCTATTACACATCTTCTGAAAGAGCACAGAATCTCCTGATCAAAACAAGAAGCAGAAACAAGCGATAGAAGCATTGCTGACGCACATGTAAAAAAAAGCGATCAACATCATTTGCTCAGCTTTTTGTTCAAAATGTTGCTTTTTTTAATGAAACTTAACCCCAGTCAAGTGTTGATAAAAAGGAATGCACAAAGCTAGAATGTTTTTGTTGTTTAAAAGCAGAGGCTCTGTTCTTTCTTTTGACGTATATTGCATGTTCAGATATTCATACAACAAAATGATCAAATGCAGCCACTGACCGGCAACTATTTCAAATAAAATACTGGCAGGGAAAGTGTTAACATCCAACAAAAGATTCAAATGTTCTTCAAAGAGCGAAAAAACACTTTGGGAGTCAAAACAATAACATAATCAAAGCAACAGAACAGAGATATCTAAAACATATTACAGGAAAATAATAAGCGGAGCATGCAAACTAACCTCTCAGTAATAAGCTGTGGTCGGATCAGATGCCCTCATGGACTAAAATACATCCAGAGATGTTCAGACGTCAAAGGAGGAGAGTGTTTGAGCCGCTGGGATCAGTGTGTGTGTGTGTGTGAGCGCCGACTGCTCTGTGTCTCAAAGAGCTGCTTTCCATCTGACTCCCTCTGACGACAGAGAAATCATGACTTTACTATCGCTCAAATGTCTCGAGCTCTTCTGCCACCAACAGCATCCTTCAAATGCACTGCAAACGCTAGTGGTTTTACACAATCGATCCAACGCACACGTTCAATCACTCTTAGAAAAAAAGATGAAATGGTTCTATACAGCATAACAATGACTCCTTAAAATAAAGAGAAACAAAAGTTCTATATAATGGGAAATGTCTTAAATTATTGCATAATACTTTGATGTTTAATGGGTTATTAAATATTAAACACAATTAAATCTCCACCTTAACATTAATCTTGCACAATTTCTTTACTGTCCCTTTCGAGTGTCATGGCAAAGCATGCTGGGTTTCAGTTAAATTTAAGTTTGTCTAAACAATGAAACAATTCAGAATCCTTAAAATGTGTTCGTTTTGTGGAAAAAGAAAGTTCTAAATACTCATAAAAGCCAATTTTATTGAACTCATTTGTTTAATTTGAGTTGGCTCTACTCAAACCAATTCATTATGTTGAGCGTTATGTGGCGTTCACACCGGACGCGATTCGCGCGAAGGTGGACGCTTGAACATTTTGAGTTTACTCGCTTCATTCGGGCGTGAAATTCGCGTGTGACAACTACACAACAGACGCGAATTCGCGTCATGGGAGGGGCTTCTATATGAGCCAGCTCGTCTCGGTCACTTGACGTCTTTTTTGTAAAAAATACTACTATTAATGTGCGACAAAACGTAGTTTAAAGACTTTTTCAGGCGATAATATAGTTGTTTAAAGCTCAAATCTGTGGTTAATTTATAAAAAGAGCCTATTTGAGCATTTTATCTGGCGTTTTC